>PVHX01006567.1:25501-99445 GCA_004024805.1 Geosciurus inauris | reverse complement strand
GGCACCAGGGACTGAACTCAGGGGCACTCGACCACCGAGCCACATCCCCAGCCCTATTTTGTGTTTTATGTAGAGACAGGGTCTCACTGAGTTGCTTAGTGCCTCGCCATTGCTGAGGCTGGCTTTGAACTCGCGATCCTCCTGTCTCAGCCTCCCTAAGTGCTGGGATTACAAGCGTGAGCCACCGCGCCCGGCTAGAATTTAAGGTCCTAGAACTAAATATCATAGAATTGAAAGGGCCTACTAGATCATTTCTTTTTTTTCTTTCTTTTCTTTTGGTACCAGGGATTGAACTCAAGGGCACTTAACCACTGAGCCACATCCCCAGTCCTTTTTATTTTTTATTTTGAGACAGGGTCTCACTAGGTTAATTACAGACTCATCAAGTTGCTGAGGCTGGCTTCAAACCTATGATCCTCTTGCCTCAGCATCACTGAGATTATAGGCATGTACCACCATGCCTAGCCTACTAGATCATTTCATCCAAACCCCTGATTTGATTTGATTTTAAAAAAACCTTTAATACTTATTTGTTAAGTTTAAACTGAGTTAAAATAACATTACTTTATTGTAACTTAAAATTATTTTCATCTGTATTTTTTATTTTAAAGTAATAGCAAAATGCAACATAGGAATATAAAATAAAAGCCACTCACCTCATGGTCACCTAATAAAAATCCCTTATTTTAGAGATACAGAATCAAAGGTCTAGGATCTCAATAACCTGTAACTGCAGAGCCAAGCAAGAACCAGGTGGCTTGACTCCTAGACACAGTTCTTTCTAGGACACTGTACTAGTAATGTGAAGAGTAATAAGGAACCCTGTTTCTTTCTCCTTCTGCCCAATGCAAGATTTAGCCCACAGCTTTCACCTTGACCTTGGAATCTCTATTTGTGGAAAAGAACAAGGATAACTTTTTTCCTAAAACATTAGTGCTCAAAGGTCCCAGGTAGGAAAATGACTGATTGAACTGGAAGAGTCCCCACAGATATTAGCACAGACTTCCCCCTTTGTGCCTTCAAACTGAGTTAGCAATGGGTATTATAGCCACTTCCCTCTAGGCCTCTGCTTCTGCTTCCCCCTTAATTACATGGACCCTCAGGTCCATGCAGCCCCAGTGAGACATCTACACCTAGAAACCAAGAAAGAATCATCGCTGTTTACAGAACCCCCATCAATTATGGTGGTGTGATGGTTTATAGCAAACATACACTTACAGGGCCACTTGGGATTGACCATCTGATCACCAGCTTGCCCATCTATCTCACTGAGTAATGAAAGCCCCCTCTAGCCACAAAGCCACCACTGTCCTTATGCCCTCAATTAGCACTGGGTAAACACATCCTGTAACCCTGCTCCTTGGCCTGGAGCTGGCTCTGACGTCCATGCTGGCTGCATGCTCATGACTCTGCTCTTCCCCAATATCCTCTGCACAGCCCTGCCCTAGTAGCCTAGTCAGAGGCAACTTGGGAAAGCTGGGAGCTAGGGCTGGGGATGGGCATCCCTAAATGACTTGGGCTGATGACCACTGAGCAGCTCCTGGCCTGAAGGTACAACCATCAAGGCACCCCTGAAACTTTCAAAGTTGTTCTCCTCAGAATACTGGTAGACATAACCTCCTCAAGGGCAAGCATAAAATCCTAGACACTTTTACTTTCTTATTCCCCACCACACCTAACAGAATCCCTGGCAGTCGCACAGAAAATAAAGGAAAAACATCAAATGCATGACCCCAAACAATAGGACTGCTGCTCTGGGAAAGGGCATGCACTCTGAGCCTGAAGAACCATGTGTTGGGTCAAGGTCTGAAGACCATAGGGAAGTGAGAGATTGCTCCCTGATCTCAAGCAGTTATCATTTAATTTCCTATGCCTCCTCCCAATGTAGGGTCACCAACTCTACTCCCAGGAAGGAGAAGGAGCTTCTGTAGCCATGCATAAAGGGAGAAGTGACCCTGTGAAGGCGGAAGGCACTTCTTCAATGAATGCACTAATAGTCTGACAGTGTACTTTGGCCAGATGGTTATAGATTACAATGAATGCTCACATTTAAATCGCACAAAAGGTCTGGGAAGTGGATGGTCACACACTCAAATAAGGATAAGAAGTCTTTGAGAGATGAGGGGACTTAGTAAGGAGTAGAATTGGGACAGACCCAGGTCAGGAGAGCAAGGAGGCCTGCTGAGATAGGCTTGTAGGTCAGTGGGCAGCCAGGGGTTCCTGTGGCTGCTCTTCTGCAGTTGTTCCTGTCCAAGCAAGGGCCCAGAGAGTTTACATGTCAAAAATGCTTCCTAAACTAATGCACTTCCTGTTCTTACTCCCCAGAATTCAGCGTGTTCCGCGTTACCGTGTGGGGAAGGGCAGGCAGCAATGTTCCCGGGAAAGAAACAGTTAAAGAGAGGTATATATTTCTACTTTTCATGACTTGCTGACAGTCATATGACAAGCTAAAGGCAGAGTTGGAATGAAAGTCCAAGTTCCTGACCCCATGATCATGGAAGCCCACATCCATTGAGAAATATGGATTCTAGGCCTCAAACTATGCCCATTAAGCCTGAGGGACTACCAAGCGACCTGGCAACAACAGGAATGAGTAGGTGCTGTGGTTCTACAGCCCCCACCAGGTCTTTCAAATAGAACAGCACCTAGAAATTCACCCTCTGCTCACAGATGATCAGGGACCCTGGACCTACAGCAACTCCAGGATGGTCTAAGGCTTTGGCCCAAACAAAGAGCAATACCTACATTTCTGGCTTAAGTAACCATTTGAGCAGGAAAGACTCAGATATTCAGATTCCTCATTTTATCCTTCCCAACCCAGAGCCCAAACAGACCCAAACACCCCAGCTTCTGGGAGACCTCAGACATATTTGATTGGTCTTGAGGGTCTGTACTCTGGTTCCCCTCTCCTTGGTCTTGGGAGTTGGGACTGGAGGACTGCAGGCACATAATGGCCAGAGCCCTGATGGGGCAGGGCAAGGGGCTGCTGGGCAGTAATGCCCAAATGACAGGGCTGGGCAGAGAGCCCAGCAAGAGACGCTGGTGCAGGTGTGACATCATGCCCCTGGGTAGGTGCCAGTTCTCATGCCATCACTCCCCACCAGAACCAGGGGACGGGGGTGGGAGAGCCTATCTCTGGGCACAGATCTACTTGGGACTATCCCCTGCCCACTAGTAAAAAAAAGCCCCAACTTCCACACCTTCTTCCAAGGCATATTTTGTTCCTCCACTGGCTTTTGTGTGGAATCTTATATACAAGAAAATAAAGCATTGATGGAAGGTGAGAAGACAAAGGGAGAGGAAGTAGCTTTTTGGAATGAGAGAAACTGTGCCCTTGAGCACAGGAGGCTGGGATGGCAGGTAAACATACTTACTGGCAGGGGGCCAGCAGTGCTGCCTAGTCAAAAGCCTCCTATCATTAACTACCTGCCTGGCTGGGGTAGGGACTTGACCCTGCGTAGGACAGAGTACATCCACTGGGATGGGTCTGAGTGCTCTCCTCACACCTGGCTTTGGCCCATCCTACTGCTAGAAAACAAGACAAAGTAGATGGTTCTGCTACTTGTCAGATGTCTAAGCTCAGACCAGCGGGGACAGCACTCAGCATCCTGAGGACCCCATAGTCTCAAGTGCAGGGCAGTACAGTAGGCAGTATTCCAGGTTCTAATGCCAGCCCTACACTGACCATGTAAGACCTCAGCACATGTCACTCCCTACTCTTTTTTTTTAAATAAATTTTTTAGTTGTAAACAATATCTTTATTTTATTTATTTTTTATGTGGTGCTGAGGATTGAATCCAGGCCCTCAAGCATGCAAGGCAAGTGCTCTACCACTGAGCCACAATTCCAGGCCCATGTCACTCCCTACTCTTGCCTTAATTTCCTTTTCTGTAATATTATGGGTAGGAATGGATGGTCTTTAAGGCCTGTTGAGCTCTCACATCCTACCTTAATTCAGACTTCAGGGAAACCAGGGTCTGCAAGAGCTCAGGTGCTAGTAGTACATAGTAGTACTAGGGTGTCCTAAGATGGAGAGAACTGGGCCCTGAGCCCACTGGAGACTGGAAGGGCCCTCAAGAAAGGAAGGGATAAAGCTGACTCAGACTCTGCAGAACATGCAGCCAATCTTTCCCTAGGCTGCCCTGTTCCTGACTCTGGCTTGGCCAAAATTGGTATATTAGACACTTCCGTTGAACTATTTCAGATCTTGATTCACCTATCTCTTGGTCCAGCCAAGAGTAGTTCAACCTAATAGACCCTTGCTTCAGGCCCATGTCATACCTGGGGCTTCACTGTTAATGTCTTTAGTGACTATGCTTGTGTAACCTGGTAGTGGGAGGGGAGTTAACACTTCCTGAGGTGACACTTTGGTCATTGTGAGATTGGAGCTGTGGAATAAAGCTCTCTTCTTTTCTCTGGAAATGACTATTCATCCAGACAATCCTAAGAAGCATTTCAAAGAGGTTCTTAGTTCCAAGGGATTGAGCCACAGTGAACCTAATAGTGGCCAACTTAACAATACATCCTTATACTGGTTCTCCCTCTTTCCCTCTGTGGGATTACTTCTTACTCCCTAACAAAGTACTGGCACATAAGCTTTCTGCTTTGCTTTTTGGAAAACCAAGGCTAAGATACTTATTCATGTTAAGATTTATGGCAACTGGGACAAACTCAACCCACTATAAAAAGAATGGCTTGTTGTGCCTGGGTTGACCCATAGAAAGGGCCAACCCCTTTGAGCCTTGAAGTTGGCTGTAGATTTTTAAAAGAATTGCCACACTGATAATCCCTATACTGATGCTGTGAGGACCAGTAACTCCTTAAATTTTTTAATTTTCTTAAAAAAAGAAAAAACAACTCTGTGTCAAGGAATGACTTTAAATAGATAAACTCAAGTTCTTTCTTTTTTTCTTTTTGAAAGAAAAGGATTGAACTCTGGTACTCAACCATTGAGCCACATCCCCAGGCCTATTTTGTGTTTTTTTATGCAGAGACAGGGTCTCACTGAGTTGCTTAACACTTTGCTGCTGCTGAGGCTGGGTTTGAACTCGCAATTTTCCTGTCTCAGCCTCCCAAAGTGCAAGGATTACAGGCATGCGCCACCGCGCCCGGCTCAACTCAAGTTCTAAATGAGGAAACTGAGGCCCAATGAGGTTATTAACTTATGCTAACTAAAGCAGTTACAAAGTGCTATTGTTCTGATTTTCAAATCTTGGTCTTTTAACTCCAATTCTGAAATATGTTTTCCAATGTAATGAGCTAGTCCATGGAACCTTAGGAACTAATTTTGCTGGGGTCCAAAAATGGCTCAGTGAGCTAAACCTACTTCCCGTCTTCATTTATAGTTTGGTCCCAATATACCTAGCAGCAGGGATAGACTGAAAGGCTTGGAAAAATTTAAGTGCTAGGAAGCTTCAGGTTGCTTCAGGGATGAGCTAAGATGTCAGTATAGCTTCAGGAAGACTGAGAGTGTGGAGCCAAAGGATTCTAACACCAAAAGACCAGACCCTTGTTCCACCACATTTCTGCATTTGGGCCACCTTTCAGCTTTAGCTTCTGTCCTTGTTGGCTGCAATTCCACTGGGTATGGAAACAAAAAGGCTATCATCCCCTCCCTTTTCTTGATGACCACAATGGGGAATTTTCTATCTAGCAGTTATGGCCCCTGAGGGAATCTAAGCCTGGGCAAAGGGCCCAGCGTGTCAGTTCCCATCACAGCCACACAGTCCAGCATGAGTCACCACACACGCAGCCAGGTGAGTCATGCAGGCTGATGGACACTCTGAGGACAGGACAAGAGGTATTTGGGCACAAGAGGCTGGAGAGAGGCCAAAGAAGGGGCAAAAGAGTCCATTCATCTCTTGGTCAGTCACACAGAGAAGTTGCAAGTGCTGATTTGAGTAATAGGATACCACTTCTACCTTAGCTTTCAGTAATGCCCTATACCTTCCAACAGTCTTTCTTCTCAGAATCCCACAGTCCTCATTAGAATACTCAGTCCCAAAATAGGCAAGACCCCATCTTACCCTGATCACTCTTTGCACTGCCCTGATATTTTCCCTTCTAAAGCTTATCTTTGTGTCGTCTCCCTGTATTAGCTAAACTGCAGAAAGAAGATGGTAACAAATGTAGGGAAATCCTTAGGTTACCTTCATGAGGTTGCTACCCGAACACCGGATTAGAGTAAAAAATCCTTGGTTAGAACAGTGTTTGGGGATACACACATAGGTAATAAACTGTAAGAGAAGCAAAAGAATCATGTAAACGAAATACAAAGTTCTCTTGGAGTATGTGAATTAGGGAGAGTGGCACAGGGGATGCCAAAGCTAAGTACTGATACAGGAGTGGTTTCAGTACAATATAAACTGCAAATATATGTATTTATTCTCTTGCATATTTCACAATTAAAAATACTAAGAAAAATAAATTGGAGTCTTGATTTGAGCACTTACTGAGTATGCAATCTAATCTGGACTCAAGTAATTCTAACACAGAGGTTTGTGGAGCCCCTCTGGTACCATGTGTATGAAAGTGCTTTTGCATACTATAAAATGTTAAAGGAGTGTTTATTAGTTTTCCAAGTTGGGGTTTCCTGGGACAATGCCTTTATCCTTGAGGATCGACTGCTCAGCTTTTTGAGAACTTTCGTATCCTACTTTACAGGTAAGCCATACATAACCTATTAGAATAGCTTTGGGGATGAGAGCCAATACTTCCAGGGGGCTAAACAGAAGCAGGAAATAAGGGAGGTACAGTGGAATGCACCCCTGTCTCCCTAATCAGCCTGCTCTGTCCCCACTTTGGTTCCAGGACACTCACCAGCCGTCAGGACCTGGACTTTCCATGGATGAGCAGCCAGGGCCCTTTGGTACGCCCGCCAGAGTGCCATGCCTTCTGTCAAATTAAGAGAAAAGGGTCACTCGCACTGCTCTACCCACGATGAGAAAGACAACTGACATTCCCTCGCACCTACTCCCTCTCTCCACTTCTGATACATCGGAAAGGGGCAGAGGCTTCAGAAGGGATGCTTCCTGTCACAGGGTCCCCTGAGACAACTGCAGAAGAGGCAAGCTGTGCAGTTATGGACTCTCAGTGGCACCCAGTCCCAGTTCTAAAACAGGGCTGCCTGGGGGTATCCTGCCCGGCCGAAACAGAACAGTCTTGTTTCCGCTTCCACCTTGAGCCTGAGTCCTCCTAAAGTGAGACCCATCAGGCTCCAGATTCAGACTTAATTGAATTAGCCCGCATCCCTCCTGAATGCAATTCCAACCAGAAACAGGACCCGTCGTAGCCTGGGCGTGGACGTGCAGTCGCGGCGTGCAGCGCTTGGAAACAGCGACGGTAGATCACCAGCCACTCACCGGAACCCTAGCTCCGCCGCAGCCCCTCCCACATGACCTGGAACGCAGTTTCCGCCGCAAGCACCGCCCTTTCCGCCCGGCGTCCTGTGAGCCCTTGCAGCTGGCGCAGAAGTGGAACGCCACCCGGCCACCGAATCCCAGCGAGAGGAGCTCTGCTGGGTCATCCACTGTGAGCAACCCCCCTCCGAGGGACAGCGCCGAGCGTTAGCACGAGGCCCGCCATTCTGCCCTCAAGGTCCGACCTCTGCCTCGTCTCTCAAGCCCCAGGCCTCTTTGGGGTCTGGAGGGACCCCACTGTTACCACCCATCGGGCTTCCCAGAGCCGGCCAAGGTCCTGACGTCCTTCTAAATCTTGGAAATGACTTTTTGGAAACAAGTATAGTTCAGTGCGAACGTGCGTTATTTTTGTCTCTAGGTTCTTCATTAGACTAGCTCCTGGGTGGCAGGAACTAGATCTTGCTCAGATTTGTAGTCTTCCTGACTAGTTGACTACAAAGTCCCTTTTAGAAATGCTAAGGATGACTTCCACGGAAAGCATTGGAATTACAGAACCTCAGGAATGAGTTTAGGTACTAACAAGTCTTAACCTTTACTAGACTTGCACTTCAGTTTCATCATCTGTAAAAATGATGGGGTTGCGCTGTTTTTCAAACTGGGCTCCTCGGTTCTAGGGGATATTTGTGGGTTGGGGGATGGGAGGAAGAGTATCACCAAAGATTCTACTTAAAATGTTTTGTTATTCAAAATATATGCTTCTAGAGCAAGCCCTTTTAAACAAAGGGATTCACAACTCTTTGAAAATCTGTAAGGCAGGTGATCGCTGTCCCCTTCCAGCTCTTAACATTCTAAGATTCTGTGATAGTAGTGCAGAATTCTTCCTAGGGTGGTGGGAAGTTCTACAATGTGCCTGGCAGTGGGTTCAGCAGGTTGTCAGCCTTTGCTTATCTCCAGGTAGCCCACACTTCAGGAGGCAGACTGGCAAACTCTACCTGCCTACCTCCAGGCCCAGTTTGCTCAATTCCTACATGATTAAGTAAGGGGAATCCTGTCAAACACTGGAGAAACAGAGCAAGGATGCAAGAAAACTCAATGGCACAAACATTTAACTAAAAGGTTCCTATACAAAACACCATGGTAGAGTGAATTTACACTACTAGTCAATTTAATAGGAGACTGAATATGGTAGTTTGGGAAGTTGTATTCTCAAGTCAGACTGGGTCCAAATTTCAGCATCAGTACATAGTTACATGACTTGTTCAGATTACTTAACCTCAGAATTTAATCTTTAAGTAAAACAGCAATACAAGGCTGAGGTTGTAGCCGAGTGGTAGAGCACTTGCCTAGCACCTGTGAGGCACTGTTTGATCCTCAGCACCACATAAAAATAAAGATATTTTTAAAAAACAGCAGTATCTACCTCACAGGACTTATATATGCCAAGTACCCAGTATATGAATGCCTAACATTTATTTATCCTCTTTTTTCCTGCTTGCTTGGCAACACATGGGAATTTTTTTTTTTTTAAACTGAAAACTCCTTAGTGTGAAATTTGAGATGATTTTTTTTTAACAGCACGGGGATTGAACCCAGGGCCCTGCACATTGCTTAGCATGTACTCTACCTCTGAGCTCTACCCCTGAGCTCAGATCTTGAAGGATGAATAGGATTAAGGTGGAGACAGAAATGACAGTCCTAGAGAAGGAAATAATACAAGCAAAAACAAAAAAGGGGGCAGGAATGGAGTATAAAGTATATATATTGAGAGGATGAGTTAGAAGGTAAGTGGCCTGGAGACAAAAGTGTTTATGGGAAAGAAAAAGATCAAGAGCTGAAAGCAACATCCTGGTTTTCTTCTGGAGGTTAAGATTAGGGCTGACATTCAACAGCCGGAGCAAGTGTGGCTGGCACCAACCTACAGCCTAACTGCATGTGTCACCAGGTCCCACATTATTTTTCCACTGGAAATAGAAAAGGGGCTGCTGAATAGCATGAAGGGGTTGCTGTGTAGAATGAGCAAGGCTTCTTAGTGCAAGGCACTTTACTGTCAGCTCAAAAAACAAAACTGGTACAACTTGAGTTGGGTTACAAAAAGATGGTGCACACTTGGCTCACCAACATGGGTTACGATTCCTCTGCTGCTAATGAACCTAGGTTTCCTCCAGGTCTGTTTCCTCTTTTGTATAGGACAGGGATTGAATTACTCACTTAATTCCCTTCTTAAAGGTTTTCTGATATATGATAAATTGCCTAAATTAAACAGCCAAAAATTTGTTCCCAGATATATGACCAGTTTGGAGTGTCAGAGTTCTTTGTTTCAGGCAGGCACTAATCTCCACTCCCTCCAACAGGCTCCTCCCTCCCCATTCCTTTAGGTCATCTAACTACTTCCCTCCAAACCCCAGCCAGTACTCCTATACATCTTGAGTCTATCGTTTTCCTATTTTACCTTCCTGGGATCTGTCTTTGCTTAGGAGGCAATATCATAGTCACTAAAAGTCTACAGTATCCCATAAGAGGACTCCATCAAGATGACAATACACTACTGTACTTATGTTCTAAACATTTCCTATACATACAGTTCAAATAAACAAGTTTAATAAGTCAACAATGTGACCATATCATGAAGGATCAATAATCATGACATGTAAAAGAATGGTTGAAATAACTGAAGATATTTAATCTAGAGGAAAAATACTTGGGAAACACATGATAGCTATTGTTAAATACTTAAAAGGGCAATCACAGGGAAGAATGTCTAGATTTCCTAATACCCATGAGTAAAATTAATAGAGGTATACTCTGACTTGATATAAAGGAAGATTTTTAAAACACGACTGTCTAGGAGTGTTCAAGTAGGGTCAAATGACCAATGATCAGGAATATTTCATAAACAGGAGCAAGTAAGAGCTAAGCCACTGTTCTACTGGTAGGGTGTTTGTGGTATTCTCCAATTAAAGAGGTACTATGAGCACTTCAGTCCAATAAATTACTGTCACTCCTCTTGGGCTTGTGTGTTGGTTACTCTAAAGAGGAATTTTGGGAAGGCAGTAACACTGGATCCTCGAATACAGTCAGACAGAAGCCTTCATGCAGATAGTCTTTGTCATTCTCCAAACACCCACTCACAAGTGGTCTCAAAAACACCCAGTACCTTTACTTAGC
Source organism: Geosciurus inauris (assembly GCA_004024805.1). NCBI lineage: Eukaryota > Metazoa > Chordata > Mammalia > Rodentia > Sciuridae > Geosciurus > Geosciurus inauris. The sequence goes on along the minus strand of PVHX01006567.1, from coordinate 88,922 downwards.
TTTACCTACTTCACAATATGCTCAATATGAGCAATTTGACTCCCAAGCCTAGGTTAGGCCTGAGTGTTTCTTGTGAGCCATAGTTTTAGGCTGAAGAGCCTTTGTGGGGGGAGAGCCCCCCTGCCCGCAGGGGACCGTGACCATAGAAGTCGTTAGAAGGAGAGGGATCTAGGGAGTCCTGGGGAAGCAGGCCTAAAGGTCCAGTCCTGGTGCCATCACTGTCCAGAAAGGGCCCAGCTCCTATGGCTCTGCACATGGGGGCCATTTGTTCTTGGCAGATTTCATTCCAAGGGTCCTGTGTGGACTAAGACTAAGGATTGGGCAGAAGGCGATGGCTGGATGGAAGGAAGCTAGGCCCTTTAGTTGGGGAGGATGGTTGGAACATAGCACTGAAGTGTGCTCGGCTTTCAAGCTGCATACGGTGGCCCAATGGGGAGGTGAGTCCACGGACAAAATGGATCCGAACCAGCCCTGACTGCCCCCCAGATACCAGCCATCCGTAGGAGTCCAGGTTTGGGCTGAAACGTACCTATAAGAATAGAAAACAAAAAGAGAGACTCACAGGTAATGTTTTTAGGGCAACTCTTAGCTCTATAAGCAAAAAAAAAGTCACAATCTGAGAAGGCAGGACTATAATGGGGTGAGAGGTAGGAATGAAAAGTCAATGAATGAGGTATGTCTACCATGTTTCAGGGGAGGTTGCCAAAGCTTCTTCCCTCATTAGCCATCTATGTTGCTTTTTTATTTCCCATTTCATTGATCACAGACCCAAAGTTGGGGAAGAATGAGTGGAGGGTGGGGAAGATGAGACAAGATTCTTACCTTATGAATAGCCTCAAGCTGCAGCCTGTCCAGGCACAGCTGAGAATGTCCTTCTCCCTCCTGCATGCGTAACATTGGTTCTCTATGGAGCAGATTGTGGAAGGAACCCTGGGGATGGTAGTGGAACAGGAGATTTTGCATGTTTGTGATGGAACTCCTTAGGATTTCCTATTATACGAGGACTAAAGTTTCCTACCTTTTCTAATGCTACACCCTATTTTCCTGGCCTCAACTTACCAAATCCGTGTCTTGAAAGAGCAAGTAGTGATGGTTGACAGTTTCAGCATAAGTTCGAGCTGTGGGAGGGTTAGGTACCCCAGATAAAGCAGAAGAGTGGTCTTGACCTTCAGGACTATCCTGGTATGGCATCAGATCAGCTTTATATATAGGCTAAAAAGGAGACCACAAGATTAGGTTCTATAATGCTGAAGATGGAGCTGGCAGCAGTGGCACATGCCCATAAAATCTAAGCTACTCAGGGGGCTGAGGCAGGAGGATGAACAAATCTGAGGCCAGCCTGATCAACTTGAGAGACCCTGTCTCAAAATTTTAAAAATTTTAAAAAGGGCTGCAAAGTAGTTCAGTGGTAGAGTGCTTATTTAGCATGTGCAAGGCCCTGGGTTAATTCCCTATACTAAAAAAACAAAACCCCCAAAAATCTGAAGACAAGCTGGGTGTGGTGGCGCACGCCTATAATCCCAGCCCTCTGGGAGGCTGAGACAAGAGAATCGCGAGTTCAAAGCCAGCCTCAGCAATGGTGAGGCGCTAAGCAACTCACTGAGACCCTGTCTCTACATACAACACAACATAGGGCTGGGGATGTGGCTCAGTGGTCAAGTACCCCTGAGTTCAATCCCTGGTAACCCCCCCACCAAAAAAAAAAACAAAACCCTGAAGACAGAATAAAAGCAGAGAGGAAGCTGGTTTAAGGAAAGTCTTAACAATGGAAAAAAGCAGTACGTTTAAATATATGCTCATCTGCAACAAAAAACAACTGTACATAATTCTGTGCCAAGACTTTCAGGGACAATGTCAGGGCTGGGAGACTGAGTGCTAATTTGTACTCTACCAGGAGTTGGGAGGGCATGTGGTTAAGATCCAACAGATGGTGTTGCTGTTAGATGTTCATATACGTACGAATCTTCGCTCTGCAGGTCGCTTGACATTTATTGGGTTCGATGCCATATCAGGCAATATAGCTGCAATGAGCTCCCCAGATATATCTCCTGCAGCTATTGTCCCAAGCCAGTCAGATCCTGAAAGACTCTAATAAGAAGAAACAAATTTCATTAATTTATTTCCATGAACTGATAATGAGTCTACAGTAAGAGGGTAGAGAGAGAATGCAAAAACAAAAAATAATTTACTATAACCCATTTCCCTGATATCGTTGCCATATACCTGAATTCTCCTCCTCCTATCAAAAACCACTGTCTCTTCCTGACTACCACTAATGAGTAAATGACCATTCTCCTGTGCAATGAAGACTACAGAAGAAAGACAGGCTCACCCAAACAGTGCCTTTTCGAGGAGCTGTGAAGTAGGCCTTGAAACCAAGATAACCAGCATCAATATAATGAATTCCACAAAGTCCATAACTGTATGAGAAAGAGAAATAAAATAAAACCTTCCTTTTTCTAAGATTATATTAGTATCTTCTCAGTTCTTGCCCAAAATCAAACTGCCTCAGCAAACCACCAGCTCAACTCATCTCTCCCCACAACAATCTGGCAAGCCATGCAGCCCAACCCTTATGGCCTGGCCCCAGAGGTCTTCCTATCTCCATCTTGCCGTACGAGGCATAGCAGTTGTCCTGAGCCACTGTGACACCATTGTAGGGAAGCAGCCAGGCTAGCTCTGTACTCAAGAAGCGCTTGATAGAATTTATTGGTTCGTAAGGTCGTCGAAGGTCCCAGAATTTGATTTTCCGATCGCTTCCCGCGGAGACTAGGAAATGACTGAAAAGATGGGAGAAAATCAAAGCTAAACAAACCTGGAAGAGTCAGCCTGTCACACTTTTTACCTTCCCCCTCCACAGATCTCCTATTCTATACCTGTTAGCTTTGCACCACTGAAGTGTACGTACAGCTTGGTCATGGGCTAGGAAACACTGGAAGGGGTAGAGCTTTAAGGAGCCATCAGAGAGCCGTATCCGCTGAAGGGGTGAGTTAGTGGGAAGGTTCCAGAAAACCACCATGCCTGAAGTAGGGATAGAATGTGTAGGCATTAAAGACAGTTTCTCAATTCTTTGTTCCAATTTCTTTCTCGGGGTCCTAGGACCCTGGTCGTCTACCCTCAGATGCAAACTACAATGGAAAAATGTAAGGATCATCATGAGTAGCTATTCAATACTCCTTCCATGGTTTAAAGACTCAGTCTGATGTTTTTGTCCCAATTCTTTTTTTTTTTTTTTTTTTTTGGTACTAGAGATTGAACTCAGGGGCACTCAACCACTGAGCCACATCCCCAGCCCTATTTTGTGTTTTATGTAGAGACAGGGTCTCACTGAGTTGCTTAGCACCTCGCTGTTGCTGAGGCTGGCTTTGAACTCGCGATTCTCCTGTCTCAGCCTCCCAAAGTGCTGGGATTACAAGTGTGAGCCACCACGCCCGGCTGAATGTTCTTAATAGCCTCTACTCCCTACTAAATCAAAGTAAAGAGCTTTTTAAAAGAAATATAAACACTCTAGGACAAGGGTTGGTATACTAGAGCTCAGGGATCAAATACAGTCTGCTGCCTGCCATTTTCCTTAACAGTTTTATTGGAACACAGTCACACTCATTCATTTTACCCAATGTCTATGGCTGATTCCACATTACAACTGGCACAGATGAGTTTGTAACAATGGTCAGCCTGTTCACAAAGCTTAAAATTATTACTATCTGGGTCTTTGCAGAAAATGTCTACCAGTCAGGCATGGTGGTGCATGCCTGTAATGCTAGCAACTTGAGAAGCTAAGGCAGGAGGCGGCAAGTTCAAGGCCAGCCTTGGCAACTTAGTAAGATCCTATCTCAAAATAAAAGACAAAGGGCTGAGAATGTAGCTCAGTGGCAGAATGCCCTGGGTTCAATCCCCAAGACTGAAAAAAACCAAATATACATATACATATACATACACACACACACACACACATATGAAAAAGAAAGTTATCTGCCAACTCTGGACTAAAACAAGAATAGGCAAGGAGACAAAAGCAACAAAATGTGGAGGAAAAGAAAACAAATGGACAAACAGAAACTAACTTGACAGACCCAAAACGAGCTGACCCTTGACAATGCTGGCAAAGGAGAAGGTACTCAACAGTATAACTGATAAAAATAAGACAACGAAATAAAAATCTTAAAAACAAAAGCTGGGGAAAATATTTCAACTAAAATTCATGTTATATGTAAACTCAGGGAATGTAGTACCTATGAACCTTTCTCAAAAAAACTTGATAGTGCCAGGCATGGTGGTGCAGGCCTGTAATCCCAGCACTTAAGGAAGCTGAGACAAGAGAATCATGAATTCAAAGCCAGCCTTAGCAACGGCAAGGTGCTAAGCAACTCAGTGAGACCCTGTCTCTAAAGAAAACACAAAATAGGGCTGGGGATGTGGCTCAGGGGTCAAGTACCCCTGAGTTTAATCCCCAGTACCAATAAAAAACAAAAACAAAAAACTTGATAACAATTTATGGGTAAGTAATAAAAGTAATTCAGCAATGACAGGGAGACAATCATTTAATCATTTTAGGAATTAAGATAGCAGAATGGCATAAGGCAAGTAATAGACAATTTAAGAATATTGCCACCAAAGAAAAACAGAAGATGGAAAGAGAGGCAGCAAAGGAAGAAGTGCCAATTTTCTTATCTTCCTAGGAGAAACTGTACCAAGGATGTCTGAATATGAAGTTGTTACTTGGAAACAAGCTAATAATTCCAACTTAATGTTATTTATCATCTTTCTTCTTCTTCTTTTTTCTTTTTTTGGTACTGGGGATTGACCCAGGGGTACTTAACCATGAACCATATCCCCAGCCCTTTTTATATTTTATTTTGAGAGGGTCTTGCTAAATTGCTGAGGCTGACTTTGAACTTGCAATCTTCCTACCTTAGCCTTCCAAATTGCTCAGATTACAGATATGTGCCATCACGCCTTGTATCTTTTTTTTCCTTTTTAATCTTAAAAATATCTTTGAGTAACTAATGTCTCTTGTGGTGAAGAAAGATTTATTAGGAGTTAGCTAATCTTTCAGTTCAACTTCAGTGTCTTTTTTCCTATAAATTGTAGATAAATTTAATACCTTTAAATTTCAAATAGCTTATATAGTATGAGTTCATTTTTTCCTTTGGTTGAGTACCCCTGAGGTCAATCCCCAGCACCAAAAAAAAAAAAGAAAAAGAAAAAGAAATAGAAAAGATGCATCTGGTTTTTTCACATTCCTTGAATATTTGTAATTATATATAAAATGCACAGTTCTGAACCAAAAAACAAGCATATATGACAAGTTTAAAGAGCAATAGCTCCTTTTTTTTTATTTTTATTTTTTTTTACCATTATAGTATCCAGCAGCCAGATGGTGGTGGGGCCTGGTAGGCATCCAGGCCAGGCTAAGGCACTGACCACACTCAGAGGGATCTGAAGCTTGCATAGACCCCACCTGAAGGGTTGCCACACATTGTACCTGCAGGGACAGAAGAGAATGGGACTAGGGTTAGGGGTTCCTACTGCTTACAACAAAAGTTCAAATCGGTGTTTAATTTAGTAGGAGGGGGTGCTTTTTAGGAGGGAACATACTGTGAAATTAATAAGGTAAGGCTTTAAGAAGATGGAGTTTCAGCTAAGGTAGCAGGTTCCTTACTTACCTTATAGATGGCAGGCTTCATCGCATCTGTCAGGGAAGAAGAGCAGTAGTTGATGCTTTGGATCCATAGGGCTGAGCTCCTACTCAGGCCTTGCTCTGAGATCAGGACCCCATGCTTTGGACAATGACCTTCCCGCATCATTTATTCAGAAATCTTTTTTTCCATCATCAACTTTCTGATCCTACCTTCATCTGCCCCCATCTTCTTTCTTTCTGTTACAGTTGACAGTACACTTCCTCCTATCAGAACAGCTAATCTTTCCATTCTGGTCTCCTCTCATCCTCTCTCATCATTTCCAGAACTTTGCTCATTTCGTTATTCCTCCTTTTTCCTGCATTATCCACTTGTTCTCCACCTACTGGGTCATTCCCAAGTTCTCATGTAAATGCCCTACAGTCTCCTCTACATATAAATAGACAAAACTTTCTTTTGCCCCTTAATCACCCAAGTCAGCACCCTCAATTGTTTATTCCCCTTCATAGCTAAACTTCCTAAAGGAATTGTCTATAATTACTGTTTTCATTTCCTCATTTTCTATTTCCTCCTCAACACACTCCTCCATCAGACCAACAAATATGAGACCTTCTCAGGGCTCAAACGTAGATGCCCTCTTCTTTAAATATTCAATACTATTAAAAAACAAATAGAAGTTATCTTTCCTTGACCTATTCCTCTGCTTTCTCAAGGTTAGCTCTAATTCCTTCCCACTCCTAACAATCAAAACCAGAGTGTGCGTTGGCAGGGGGTAGTGGTAAGGACAGGAGGGATGAGATAGATTAGAGGGGAGATGACCCCTATCTGTCAGCCTCAGCCTTTAGCAGCTCTTTACACAGCCAATTGAGGAATGAAGCAAGAGGGGGGAAAGCCTGAGGGTAAGGAAAAATAGGTAAGAGTGGGAGATAAAAAGTTACAAGCTGAAAGACTGCAGTTACAAGCCTGAAAAAGGGAAAAGCAAGCTCAAGAACAAACAAGAAGGCTGGGATTGTAGCTCAGCAGTAGAGCGCTTGCCTCGCATGCGTGAGGCCCTGGGTTCGATCCTCAGCACCACACACAAAGCAATAAAATAAAAACATTGTGTCCATCAACAACTAAAAAAATATTAAAAAAAAAAAAAAAGAACAAACAAGAGAAGTCACAGTGGGGACTTTATCTTTGTATAACAAATTAAGACTTTGTGCCAGAGACTAAACCTAGAGGAGTTTCGGGGGAAGTGGATGGGCTCTACTAAGCTCTGGCCATTGCTACTGCAGTCCCATTCTCTTGTTCAGCTACTTACCTGGGGGCTGCTGAGCCAGCAGGGCCTCAGGATGTGGCAGACTGAACAGTAGCACCTTCCCATCTGAGCAGGCAAGAGCCAAGAGACCCAACCGGGGCAGGAGAGGAGCCTAGGGGGCGAGACCAGATCTATGCTAAGGCTTGCTGCCTTCAGGTGCCTCTCAGAAAACTTTAGAGGTTCTGGTCCCTGAAATATGACACGGAGTTGCTGGAAAAACACTGTCCGCCACACTCTAATCTTCTTTCTGCCAATGCTGAGAATTCCCAGATTCCCCATTTCCTGGCTTCAAGTCCCATGGCCAACTCACAGTCAACTGGGAAGTACCTTTCGAAGGGTGCCTGGAAGCTCCCATGCTCCACTGGGGCAGAACTTGAGGTCCCAGATACAGCCGTGGTCACAAGCAATCCCATAGACAAAGTGAGCCCTGTTGCCAGGACTAGAGAGAGAAAGCACGTAGGGACAGTTAGGTAGGAAGGACGGGCCTGAGGCTGCCAGAGCTCAATTGTTTGAGCCCAATTCAGGCCCTTCCTCCATCCGCCTCTCTCCCTCACACACCCACCCACGGCAGTGTCCCAGCCCCACCTCACCAGCTTTCTTGCTGCAAAGTCCCAAGGCCCCAGAGCTGCAGCAGCCCAGGGCCTGAATGAAGCTGACTCAGTGGGTGTGTCTCATTCATGTCAGGGCTGGAGAAAAGGGCCACATACTGTGAGGCTGCTGACCCCTCTGGCACTGGGCACCAGTCCAGAGCCCAGAGTGGTCCCCCAGTGAAGAAGGACACATCCCAGCGCTCTGGATGTGCTGTGATTGAACTAAATCTAGAGAAAAGTCAGACAGGAAATGAAGAAAGAGGTTAATAAAAGGTAATGAGAACAGAATGGGAGCTCTACCTGGAGTGAGTATGACCTGGCATAAACACGGACCTGGAAATCAAGAAAATCTACAGGTGAGCAAAGTACTTAGTTACCACTTGTACCTCCCTTCTTTCCTTCCCAAAGTCTGTCTAGCTCCAGCTCATCTTTAAAGATGAGAGGCTCTTTTCTTTTTTCTTGGTACTGGAGATTGAACTCAGGGGCACTTGACCACTGATCCACATCCCCAGCCCTATTTTGTGTTTTATGTAGAGACAGGGTCTCACTGAGTTGCTTAGTGCCTCGCCATTGCTGAGGCTGGCTTTGAACTCGCGATTCTCCTGTCTCAGCCTCCCTAAGTGCACCGGGCCCGGCTGATAAGAGGCTCTTGATTCTGGGTTACTACAATGTTCTGTCAAGGATTAAACAAAAGCGACCTTGTAAACTGGCTTGACCTTGAGTCTCCTTAGCTTCCCTCAGTCTGGCTGGCAGCACTGAATACTACAAATCAGACAGGGTTGCCAGCTCCAGCCAGAACTTCTATCCGTGGGACCAACAAGACCAACATCAGGGAAAGGGTAAGGGTAATCTGTCATCCCTTCCCTTTCAAAATTTATCTTTCCTGTTTCCCCCAGAATCAGAACAAAGGCTGAGCTGCAATCTTCACCTGTTTATTCGGTAGAGTGTGCCATCCTCAGGAAGCCCTTCACGTTGTACAGAAAATAATGGAGACTTCTCCTCCTGGGGCAGGTAAGGCGCTGCCTCACTGGGGCAAAACAAAGGAAAATGCCTGAATTTGGACAAGTTTCACTCATCCCAGGATTCTCACCATAAACCTAGAATCCTCACTCTTCTGTCTCCAGTCATGTCACCCCTCCTAGGCTTTGGAAATGTCACTTCAACTTACAGTTCAGATAACAAGTGCCACTTCCAGGCTAGAGGAATCCATTCAGCAAACTCCCAGAATGAATGCTTCTGTTCTCGGCTGGTGACAGAAAGAAGCATCAGTGGAGGAAGAGAGAGATTCTATAGCAGCGCTTATAATACAACTTCCTTAGGATCAGGAATGATCTATGGTCTGTACTGTCCAATGTGCTAGCTGCTAGGGGCAAGTGGCTACTGGGCTCTTGAAATGTGGCCAGTGTTACTAAGAAATGTAACTTTCCAATTCCTTTTGTTTATTTTTGTGGTGCTGGGGATCAAACCCAGGGCTTCATGCATGCTAATAAAGTACTCTACCACTGAATTACACCCCTGGCCCCTCATTTCATTTTTTTTTAAAATATTTTTTTAGTTGTTGATGGAATTTTATTTTTTTCATTTATTTATATGCAGTGCTGAGAATTGAACCTAGTGCCTCACACATGAGCAAGTGCTCTACCACTGAACCACAACTCCAGCCCACCGCCCCATTTCATTTTAATTGAAGAGTTCTAGAGCTCTTGTCTTTGGAGCAGTGCCTTTTGGTAATGAATGTTATCACCATGCTCTGCCCATTAATGCTTCTCTCTTTTTAGATCATCTTTGCATTTGTTGCCCCTCCCCCCACAGCCTCTGTCCCCAAGTCTCACAGGTCCTTGGTGAGATGGAGGCACTTCCAAACAGGAGCCATGATGTAATTGGGTAAGCCATTGGGAGCCACTCCCCGGCAGTGTGGCTTCTGCTTCTGAGGATGAAATGGAAGAAAATTTAAGGGAGAGAATTTTCTAGGCCAGAAAAAGTCCCAAAAGGCAACTTTCTTCCCAGTTTTTGCTTTCCTGGCATTACTTACCCTCCAACCACTGCCCTATCAGCATCTTAAAAGATATGTGTTTCAACTATTAAAAGGACTTCTCCATGTCTATTCCTACTTCTCTATCAGAACTGCAAGCTCTACTGTCTATTTTCTGTTTATCTTCCTTGTTGTCTCCAAGGCATATGACTCAGAAGACTCCCATATACTTCTTGAAACCCTTGCCCCATGGGACAGTCACTCCCTATTCCCTCCACCTCTCTAATATTTATTTTCAGGCTCTCCCTTCTCTGATGGAAATGGTCAGTGAGGGTATTCTCTCTATATATATACCCCTGGAAACTCATCTCACATTCTAGGGCTTAGACTCACCTCTATGCCTAATTATAAAGTTTACATCTCAGTAAACATAAAATTGAATCAGACCCAAGTTTTCTATAAGTTCTAGACCTGTATGGTATTGGGGTAAGCCATGTTAGCCTGAGACAAAAGAAAAATCAGTAATCAGTTAACAAAGCTCTTGTTTTTCCACATATACAACTGGATGCTCTTAAGACCATTAAGTTGTACATTTTTCAGTGGTTAAAATGTTAAGTTTTATCTTATGTATATTTTACGTCAACTAAAAAACAAACAAAACCCAGCATTGTCATTGGCTCCTACCAATTTTAGTCCTGTTATCCTCTCTAGTTTGAGCTCCCTTATAATTTTATCCAGGCCCTATCCTTCAGCTGCAATATATTTATGGGATAACCATTATTTCTGACAAACTTGTATTCACCCTTCAAGACCCAACTCAATTATCATTCCTCTATGAAACCTAAACAGTTAATCATCCTCCCTCTCTATGCCTAAATCATTTTCTTAATTCCTGGTGTAGCAAGCACTGTACTGCAAACCTTTTGAGACAGGGCTCTCTTCATGTTTGTGTTTCCTAACAGACAATACTCAGTTATGAATGAACAATCTTGCTTACTATACCCCTCGCCCTATAATCTTCCTAATATCTCAACTGTTTTGAAGTTGTTCCTTTTCTTACCTGCTTTGGCCATCATAATTACTATCCTTTTAGGTACCAGGCTGACCCCCTAAAAATCCTATTTTCCCATTCACTTTCTTGTCCATTCAGGTTACCCCTGAAGTGGATCCTCGTGGGTTGCTTCGGGGTGCCACAGGCTCAGGTTCAGATGAACTCTCGCTTGGAGCCTCACTTTCTTCCCCCTCTTCAGCCTCAACCTGGAGCACAAAGTCTTCATCCTGTGCAGCAACATTCTCTTCTCCACTTTGACAGACTGGCTGCTGCTGGCTCTTCTTCGGTTTGGTAGGGCTGCTCACCTTGGGGCTCTTAGGACAAGACACTGAAGCAGGCAGGGCTGAAGAGAGTTCTTCAGCCAGTTCTTGAAGATACAGAAGTGCCCTGCAGGATAGAGTCGAGTCAAACCCATTCCTGTAAACTGAGAACTGAGAACCCACAAATCCATACCTGGTTGATTCTTATCTCATTGAATCCTCCCAGTAACACTGTGAAGCAACTATTAACAGTAATTCAGGAAAATTAAGTGACTTGGCAGAAAAAGTCAGATAACAAATGTAGAATCTGAATTCAGATCTTCCAAGCCCAAATCCAGTACACTTTTCATTTAGCACAAAGAACATATAGGGCAAGAGGAAAGAAAGGAAGGGCACATAAATAATGAAATAAGCTGGGTGGTAAACAGCAATGAAGAACTAAGTTTGTCAAAAAAATGTGATGGAGTACAAGGTACAGAAAGAAGCCTCTTAGATTAAAAAAAAAAAAAAGTCACTACATATCATAAAAGCTGCTATGCTGAGAGCTAAAGGACTGCCCATATCCCCAGAGTGCAGGCACCACCCCTGCTTACCTGATACCTACTCACAGTCTTCCCATCTCTCCAACATCTGTCCCATCCCCATCCCTTCAACCACTCCCCCCATCCACCATGCTACGCCCCAAAGTCCTTACACTTGGGCAGCCCTTCGGCGGGGTCGTTCCCCAGGAGGGGTCTCAAAGTCCTCAGGAGGCCCCTTTGGAGGTGGAGACTCTGGCTGATCTAGGCCTTTTGACAACTTCAGCAGTAGCAGGTCTCCCTTGGACTTTTGACTTCGTTTCTTAGGCATGGGGGCAGATAGAGGGTTGGATTGATCTAAGAGACCAGGAACCAGAGGGGCTGATGGAGGTTTACGCTGTTGGGGCCTTTTGGGGCCTTTTCGTGTTCTACTACCTCTCTTCCGGGCAGGCTTTGAGGCCCTAGGCTTTGAGAGCTTTGACATCTCTGAAGAAAGATCTGTAGAGAAGAATATGGGTCTGTGAGATGGGACCAGAGCTCAAACCTCTTTGGAATAGATCATACTGCACTCAGATTCGTAAGATCCTATGAGCTTAACCTATTCTCTTTCATCTTAGGCTAAGCATGGTGAGATGAAAAGATGAAAGGACAAGGTACACACCTTGCTGTTCCAGTCTGGAGAAGCTCTCTGGCTCTAGAGGAAGACTCCTCTCATCAGGAGAATCCTCAAATCCAGGCAAAGGGGGAGGTAATGACATCTCTATGGAAGCCTCCACACTGGTCGTTTCTGAGGCCTTGACATCAAGCTGGTTTAGCACTTCTCGTCCAGAAGAGTCTACCACAGTCATGCTTCCCACGGGGCCGGCTGCCCCCAGGGCAACGTAGCCGACCCCGTAGGTATCCATCAGCACCCCCCAAAATGGGTTCCCCTGCATACAGAGACACACCAATGAGCAGATTATAGCCTCAGATTTTTCTCTTTTCCTGTCCTTTCCCCCCTTAACCCACAACCAGAAACCCAAGCTCCCTGATTATTCATTCATTCAACAATAATTACTAAGCATCTTGTATGGCAGGCCTGATTATATGACAAAAGACATACAAGGTCCCTGCCCTCATGGAACTTTCTTTCTGGTAAAGCAAACAATAAACAAACAATCTACCATTTATCAAATGCTTACTATGTATCATACATAAGTGCTTTATATACATTATTTAATTTAAAGCTCATACATTTTGTTGTAAGGAAATTGCAGTGAATGCACAATTAATTAACCCCTCACCCTGAAAACCAATAAAACGAAACATATACATACCCCACCAACCTCTTCCCCAAATAGAAAAAAATGATTACGCATCTAAGGAAAGGTAACAACTTTCTATAATAAACTACAAAGAATAGCTGCCAAACTAGGCACAGAGGTGCATACCTATAGTCCCAGCTACTTGGGAGGTTGAGACAGGAGGATCACTTGAGCCCTGGAGTTCAGGGCTGGCCTGGGCAACAGAGCAAGACCCTGTGTTACATAAAACAAAACAAACAAAAGATAAAAAGAATAGCAGCCAGACAGTATAAAACTTGGGCCAAACTGAAGAATGATGCCTAAAGCTAACATCCATTTCTGTGAATACTAGTCAAAATACAAATTTATTTGTGAATAAATAAGAGTTCTCTAAAGTCTGGCCATCAGTCTTTCACTTGAAATGGGTGGGGTAGACTATGAGACAATTAAGGAACATCCATTACATTAAAAGACTTTTCCACATTGAAGAATGGACTAAAACTAAATTGTCATAAATCTTTTCTTTGAGTCCAGAAAATCAGATGTGCAACCTGGACCACAGTAGGATAAGAGAGATAAAACACAAACACCAAAACCAAAAATGAACAACACAGAACTCTGCAGAGGTCCAGTTTTTTGGCAAGAATAACCTACTTGGGTTGGGGCTGTGGCTCAGTGGTAGAGTGCTTGCCTCATATGTGTGAGGCACTGGGCTTGATTCTCAACACTGCTGAGAATCAATATGATAAATGAATAAAATAAAGGTCCAGCAACAACTTAAAAAAAAAAAAAGGACAACCTGCTTGCCTGTGACAAAAGGGGAGATACAGTTTAGGTACATACAGACCTTTGGGCGATCCTAAATGATTTGCCTAAATGACGAATTCATCAGGCTCAGTGGAAAGTGTGCTAATACAAATTTCCTAAGAAATATAAAAATTAAAGTTCATATTTGTCTCCCTTGAATAAGATAGTTTTTTTTTGTTTTTTTTTTTTAAATATTTTTTTTAGTTGTTGATGGACACAATGTCTTTATTTTATTGCTTTGTATGTGGTGCTGAGGATCGAACCCAGGGCCTCACGCATGCGAGGCAAGCGCTCTACCGCTGAGCTACAATCCCAGTCCCGAATAAGATAGTTTAAACAGATTCTAAACTACAGTAGCCAACCCTCTAACCCAGCTGCTGAGGACACAATGTAACATCACGTACCAAAGACACTCCACAACAGCGTCAAGGTACACAGAGGTCAGTGAGAATCCACTCAAGTTTGTAAGCAGAAGCCCTGACAGAACTAAGCCATTCAAAATAATTAGCAAAAGGGATCCAACTGAGACCTATGCACAGATCTTACAGAAAGAATAAAAGGGAAACAAATAAAGGTAAAAAAGTGCCCTTTTGAAGAACTGCTCAGGCAAACAAAAAAATTTCCAACAAAAACTTCCATACTTTCAAAAACCCCACAAGACTATGAAATCAAAGAAATAAAACAATGGAAATGTAAAAAGTAACCTGGCAGTGGAGCACGGTGGTGCACGCCTGTAATCCCAGCAGCTTGGGAGGCTGAGGCAGGAGGATCATGAGATCAAAGCCAGCCTCAGCAAAGGTGAAGTGCTAAGCACCTCAGTGAGACCCTGTCTTTAAATAAAATACAAAATAGGGCTGGGGATGTGGCTCAGTGGTTGAGTGCCCCTGAGTTCAATCCCCGGCACCACCCCCGCAAAATCAGTAAAGTGGCAGTCATAAGGAAAGAAATGAGTAAAAGAATGACATCACAAAAATGAATACCATAGGGCTGGGGTTTTGGCTTGGTGGTAGAGCACTTGCCTAGCATGCGTGAGGCCCTGGGTTTGATTCTCAGCACCACATATAAATAAATAAATAAATAAATAAATAAATATCCATCAACAACAAAAAAATTTAAAAAAAGAAGAAGAAGAAAGAAATGAATGCCATAGGAAGAAGAGCAACAAGTAAAAATTACACTGTTAAACTCTGCAGAGTTCTGTGTTGCTTACTCACTAACTCAGCAGTGAGGTGAAGGACAGGTTTGAAAAAAATCACAGATTGCAAAAGGGAAGTGGTTAGTGATAAGATGATACAGCTGGAAAAGAGAAAGTGGGGGCCAACATGTGAATAATTGATGTTCCCAAGGAAGAGCTAGAAAATAGAAATAGAAAACATTTTTCAAGAATTCCTATAGTAAAAAAACACTTTAAAACTTTCCTGAAATAAAGACCTCAGTCTATAGATCAAAAAGGCATACTGTGTAAAAGAGACACAAAATCAATAAAGAATCATTAAGACCAAGATATACCTGAGTGAAAATATTCAATTTCAAAAGATAACACCTACAAGCATCTCAGTAGAAAACACATTTCTTACCAAGAGGGAAAAAATATCAGGCTAGTCTTAGAATAGTTTCAAAAATACTTGACAATGGAAAATAAAGAGAGAGGGTAGAGAGAATCCTTCATTTAACTGAGATATCATTCATGTAAGGCAACAGGAGGACATTCTGAATGGGCAAGTTCCTAGGAATTATAACGCACAGGCTTACCTAAAACAAAAAATCCACTTGAAGACCTAATATAACCAACTGAAAGATTAAATCAATACCAAGAATTTTCTAATGGAGAAGTTGTGGTATGAAACCATTGGCAGTAGCCAGGCACGGTGGCTCACGCTTGTAATCCCAGCACTTAGGGAGGCTGAGACTAGAGAATCATGAGTTCAAAGCCAGCCTCAGCAATGGCGAGGCGCTAAGCAACTCAGTGAGACGCTGTCTCTACATAAAAAACACAAAATAGGCTGGGGATGTGGCTCAGTGGTCAAGTGCCCCTGAGTTCAATCCCTGGTACCAAAAAAAAAAGAACATTGGCAGTAGGCATTTAACCTGGTGAAAGGCTAAACTGAGTTTAACTGTGGTAATTACAGCTGTAAAATAAACTCTAACTAAAAAATTTAAAGTCCTCACAAGGTAAAAACACAAATATTCTGATTGTAGTGTACTAAGACAAGTATCCTACTTTTGCTTCTAAGAGCGTTTCATTTAGATATTTTGTAGAACTAAAAAACAGAGTATAGCACACACATAAACACACATTTTTAATAAAAAATATATATAATTAAAAATATATACATACTTTAAAAATACAGATATATCTTGATTGTACTACAGATTAAACCCAGGAGTGCTCTACCACTAAGCTACACTGCCCTTTTTTATTCTGAGACAGGATCTCCTTAAGTTGCTGAGGCTGGATCAGAGTTGTGATCCTCCTGTCTCAGCTTCCCAAATTGCTGGGATTATGATATCAGGCTCATAGTATAATATATTGCTTCCAAAATACTTAGTATGCCACAGGAACCTCAAAATTTTTTTAAGATCACACAATAGAAGACTGAAGACCAGCACTGGGGATAGCTCAGTTGGTAGAGTGCCTGCCTTGTATGCACAAGGCCCTACGTTCAATCCCTAGCATCACTCCCCCTCACCCCAAAAAGAAGATTGAAGACCACACAAGAAAAGAACAGAAGGCGGGGGCTGGCAAGAGGAAGAAACAAAGATGACAGAAGCAAGATTTTTTTTAAAAATATATATATCATGATAATAAATACACATCAGTAAGTTCATCCATTAAAGAATAAAGATTCAAATTGATTTTAAAAGCCAAATAACCATATGCTTTGTATGATACATCCCAAACAAAAGAACTCAAAAACATAAAATGATAAACTAAAATATATAGGGCAGGTGGTGCATACCTGCAATGCCAGAGATTCAGGAGGCAGAGCAAGAAGATCACAAATTTGAGGCCGCCGGCCTCAGTAACTTAGGGAGACCTGGTCTTAAAATAAAAAATAAAAAGCACAGTTCACTACATTCTGGGAGCAAATTTTTGCCACACGCACATCAGATAGAGCACTGATCTTCAGGATATATAAAGAACTCAAAAAACGTAACACCGAAAAAACAAACAACCCAATCAATAAATGGGCTAAGGAGCTGAATAGAAACCTCTCAGAAGATATACAATCAATAAACAAATATATGAAGAAATGTTCAACATCTCTAGCCATTAGAGAAATGCAAATCAAAACTACTCTCAGATTTCATCTCACCCCAGTCAGAATGGCAGCTATCCAAAATACCAGCAACAATAAATGCTGGCGAGGATGTGGTGAAAAAGGCACACTCAAACATTGCTGGTGGGACTGCAAACTGGTGCAACCAATCTGGAAAGCATCTGGAAAGCAGTATGGAGATTCCTTAAAAAATCTGGAATAGAACCACCATTTGATCCAGCTATTCCACTCCTTGGCCTATACCCTAAAGATTTAAAAAGAGCATATTACAGTGACGCAGCCACTTCAATGTTTGTAGCAGCACAATTCACAATTGCAAAACTGTGGAAGCAACCCAGATGCCCTTCAATAGATAAATGGATAAAGAAACTGTGGTATATATACACAACGGAATATTATACAGCAATAAAAGAGAATACAATTATGGCATTTGCAGGTAAATGGGTGGAATTGGAGAACATTATGCTAAATGAAGTAAGCCAATCCCAAAAAACCAAATGCCGAATGTTCTCTCTGATTAGTGGATGCTGACACATAAGGGGGGTGGGAATGGGGAACATAGGAGAAATGGAGGAACTCTGGATGGGGCAAGGGGGAGGTGCGGGGAGGGAAAAGGGAATGGGTGTAGTAAAGATGGTTGAATGAGATGGTCATCACTACCCTAGGTGCATGTATGAAGACACAAATGGTGTGACTCTATCTGGTTTGCAAATAGAGAAATGGAAAAATTGAGCTCTATATATGTACTATGACTTGAAATGCATTTAAATAAATTAATTTTTTTAAAAAAAGAAAATAAAAGAATAAAAATATGTCTATGGAAATGATTTAAGAACTTCTCTAGACTGGACATTAATGTATTTAAAAGGTGTTCTTATTTATAATTTGCTGTTGATTTCCCCAATTTTTACATTAATTTGTATATGCAATTTTTTCTCTTGAAACATTTTTAAAATCTTAAATATGTGACTGATCTTTCGTACACAAATAAATTTTCTATTTAATTGTCCAAAAAAAAGGACTGGCTCAGTGGTAAAGTGCCCCTGGTTTAATCCCCAGTACCAAAATAAAAAAATACACGTATGTAAGCCAGGCATGGTGGTGCACACCTGTAATCCCAGCAGCCCAGGAGTCTAAGGCAAGAGGATCAAGAGTTCAAAGCCAGCCTCAGCAAAAGTGAGGCACTAAGCATCTCATTGAGACCCTGTCTCTAAATAAAATACAAAATAGGGCTGAAGATGTGGCTCAGTGGTCGAGTGCCCCTGAGTTCAATCCACGGTACCCCCCCATAACCAAAAAAAAATACATGTGCGTGTGTGTGTCTGTGTATACACATACATGTGTGTACAGACACATTATGCAGGGCAAAGGAAAGCATGGAGAAAATAGGAGTTTTGATGGTTAAATTCAATGGGAAAAATCTTAAATGGAAGAAAAAAAGAAATACTTTATAATGAATAAAAATTCAAACCATATAAAAAGATAGAAATGTTAAAACATTTAAACATTAAATAACATAACATCCAAATATATAAGTCAAAATCCTCAAAAACACACTAACAGCTTATTTTAATTATTGACCAATCAAGTAGATAAGGATAGATAAGGATGAATAAAATAACCATTGACCTTTATATTGGTTAAAATTCAATTGCAAAGAACAGAATTCTCTTTAGTCTGTTCAAGCAGAAAGAGACTCAGTACAGTCTATTAAGTGGCTCATCTGTAGCCACAGCAGCAACACCTACTCTAGATTTATCAGTCATAAACTGGACAGGGCCAGAACTTTTTGTTTTTAACAAGTGTTTTAGGGGATTCTGATGCATGTGCATTTCCAAACTCCTTGCATTTGTGACCACTGGGACAGATGAGGGAAAACACGAAGGAACACAAGTGCTTGTCAAATTGAGAAGTTGCTTTTACAGCTTTTGGCTAGAAGACCAGACAGCCTTTCCTATGCCACGAATGGGGAGCCACCTGCTGAACCAAAGCCCTTGCCACAGCTGATGGCACCACAGACAAGCTGCCTCTGTAATGACAAGAAAGTGATTGACTAAATGAAGAATCACTTCTCTGATTCTGACCAGAACCAAGCACTGCTGCAATCTGCACTAGCAAGATGCAAGCCTCCTTAGCCTGCCTCTCTCCTCTCTAAACTCAGGTTCAGATCCAAGTTCTCCAAGAGCACATTTGTTTTACAAATGAAAAATCATATTCAGAATCTTGAATGCAAAAAAAACTACAGGAAATAAAATTTCTAGGTTTCCAGGCTCTCAAGTGGAAGCTGCTTGTTCTCTCAGATCCCATTTACCTCAAGGTAGAAAGCAGGATCACTGTCTTCTCAATACCTCTCCCAGTGCCACTTCTATACCAACAGTCTTCCCTCTCCTTTTTTTTTTTTTTTTTTTTTGGTACTCAGGATGTTTGAACTCAGGGTTTTTCAACCACTGAGCCATATCCCTGGCCCTATTTTGTGTTTTTATTTTAGAGACAGGGTGTCACTGAGCTACTTAGCATCTCACCCTTGCTGAGGCTGACTTTGAAATCCCAATTCTCCTGTTTCAGCCTCCCAAAGTACTGGGATTACAGGCATGCGCCACCGCACCTGGCTTCCCTCTCCTTTGAAACACAACATTCAGCTGTCACACCCTGTCACATCATTACTCCAAACCTCTTAACCTTCAGAATCACTAAGATATCCCACTGGTGGTGGGGGCTGGGATCACAATCTCCCATCATTATAGTAGATTGCTTAACTACTATCACAATATCTATTCTTCAGCTCTATCAAGCCACTAATGCTTTATCTCTCCAATTTCTCCCTAGGTCTGCCACATTCAATCTAGCTTAGATTCCTTCATTTCAATCGGATTCTTGTCAAATTCTGAACTTCCTTTCTTTTTGTCCATAGAACTACAAAAATTCAAGCCCTGGATGAGCCCAATCATCCTTTTTCTTCATTTATACACCTCAGCCATTGGGCGCTGGCAATCCCGTTTTCTCTCATCAGCTCCCACACGTTCTCTCCTTCAATTCTGATCTCCTGGTTCTCTGCAGATGATGTTGCTTCTAATTTCTGAACAAAAACCTAAGCCATCAGACAGGAAATACTTCAATGTCCTAAGTAAACTAATACTTCCTGCATCTGATATGCTCATCCTACTTCTGATCTAGCCCTATTCCTTCTCCTCCTAAAGAAACTTTAGTTTATCCTTTTCCTTTACACTGGCTCCTTCCCAAACAATGTTTAAGGATGTTTATGACTCAACTTAGCACACACACAGAGCTATCTTCAAAACATATTCCTGGGTTGGGGCTGTAGCCCGGTGATAAAGCACTTGCCTCGCACTGGGTTGTGAGGCACTGGGTTGTGAGGCACTGGGTTTGATCCTCAGCACCACATAAAAATACATAAATAAGCCGAGCGTGGTGGCACAAGCCTGTAATCCCAGCACTTAGGGAGGCTGAGACAGGAGAATCGTGAGTTCTAAGCCAGCCTCAGCAATGGCGAGGCGCTAAGCAACTCAGTGAGACCTTGTCTCTCCATAAAACACAAAATAGGGCTGGGGATGTGGCTCAGTGGTCGAGTGCCGATCTCCAGTACCAAAAAAAAAAAAAAAACACCCATAAATAAAGCTATTGTGTCCATCTACAACTAAAAAAATATTTTAAAAAATATATTCGTCCCCCAACTAATATCCCTCATTTCCTTCTTTAAACTGACTATCCTTGGTACTTTAACTTCCCTGCTTTATCCTAAGTAGGCTATTGCCCCCAGCTCATCACCGGAGCAAAAATCATCAATACTCATTGTGTCATTCACCCAATGGACATTTCTTAGCCTCTTTAACTTGACCTCAGCAGCACTGACTACTCAACTTTCCTTTCTTGAAACAGTTTCTTTCCCTCTTTATCCCCTTCCTTTTCTCCTCCCCCAGCCCTTCTTTTCTTTCATTTTCCGGTCTCCCTAACGGCCTCCTGGCCTCCAACTCCTAGGCTCAAACGATCCACCTGCCTCAATCTCCTGAGTAGCTGAGGTTACTGGCATGCACCACAAAGCCAGGCCACCAGTCTCCTTTCTTCAAAAACAATTCAAGTACAGCTACTTTCCAAATTTTCACAAATTTTCCTCAATCTTTTAAAGTTGCCTCATTCACACTTGTTTGGCAGGTTTTTTGTCTGTCTGCCAACCCATCTCCTTTGTCTTTCCAAAATATTTAATAACGTTGCTTTTTTAGAATCAGTTTTTTACAAAGCTTAATTGATACAACATACTTACAAATAAGTATAAAATATAATGAATAATAACAAAACAAACATCTGTGTATCTACCAGGTTTCAACTTAGTTTTAACAGAAACAATAACTTTTTTACACTAAAATGTCTTTAAAAGTAAAATATATACAACATTTACATAAATACAAATCATCTGATATTTTAAATAAAACCAATACAATGACTCTTGGTAAGCATACAACTCTTCTAGGGGCAGCAAAGTGACTAGGCAGGAACAGGAGAAAAGCCCACAAGCTTCAGAGTGCCTTGGGCATCTATCTGTAGGATTTAGAGAGGAAATGGAATGTCAGTTAACATAGGAAACCAGTTAAATGGAGGGTAGTTTAAAAAAAATAAATAACAGGGCTAGGATTGTAGCTCAGTGGCAGAGCACATGTGAGGCACTGGGTTCGATCCTCAGCACCACATAATAAATAAAATAAAATAAAGGTACTGTGTCCATCTACAACTAAAAATTTTTAAAAATAATAATAACAGGGGCTGGGATTGTGGCTCAGTGGTAAAGCACTTGCCTTGCATGTGTGAGGCACTGGGTTCGATCCTCAGCACCACATAAAAATAAATAAATAAAGATATTGTGTCCATCTACAACTAAAAAATATTTAAAAAATAATAATAATAATAACAAAAGAAAACCTATTTATTTATATCTTAAAGATTTTCCATATGATCTCATTCTTTTTTTTTTTTTTTTTGGTACCCAGGATTGGGATTGAACTCAGGAGCACTCAACCACTGAGCCACATCCTCAGCCCTTTTTTTGTTTGTTTGTTTTTGTATTTTATTTAGAGACAGGGTCTCACTGAATTGCTTAGTGCCTCGTCATTGCTGAGGCTGGCTTTGAACTCATGATCCTCTTGTCTCAGTCTCCTAAGCCGCTGGGATTACAGTCATGCGACACTGCGTAGAGCTTGATCTCATTCTTAATTGCTGTACTGGTGTAACATAAACCATAGTTTAGACATTCCCCATTTAATAGACAACTGGGTTACAACACTACTCCAAAGAATACTGCAGTGACTATTTTACTAAAGATCTTTTCATTAATGATAAATTACTTTTCTGGAATAATCACCTAGAAATAGAATTATTGTACTAGGGAAGAGTATTCATATTTCAAAATTTAATACAGTCTCCAGGAATGGTCGTGCTTTTCTATAATCCCAGCTACTTTGGAGGCTGAGGCAGGAGGATCACAAATTCAAGGCCGGACTGGGCAATTTAGTGAGAACCAACCTCAAAATGAAAAATAAAAAGGGCCAGGAATGCAGTGATAGAGCACCACCTCTGGGTTCAATTCCCTGAATGAGAAGCAGAGAGCGTGGGGAAGGGGTTTAATAAACGGCCAAATAGCTCATCAAAAAGAAAACCTATTTATATTCCCACCAACTGTTATAAGTACCCATTTCATCACACCCTTGTCAATTCTTTCTTCCCCTCAGTACTGGGGATTATACCCAGCCCATTTTACCACTTAGCTACATCTCCAGCCTCCTTATTTCTGATACAGGGATTTGCTAAATTGCCAAGACTGTCCTTGAACTTGTGATTCTAATGCCTTGGCTGGGATTACAAGCATGAGCCACTATGACTAGCTTAGTGTTTGACAATCTGATAAATTAAAGAATTCCAGCCGGGTGCGGAGGCGCAAGCCTGTAATCCCAGCATTTAGGGAGGCTGAGACAGAAGAATTGCAAGTTCAAAGCCAGCCTCAGCAACTGCGAGGCGCTAAGCAACTCAGTGAGACCCTGTCTCTACATAAAACACAAAATAGGGCTGGGATGTGGCTCAGTGGTCGAGTGCCCCTGAGTTCAATCTCCAGTACGAAAAAAAAAAAAAAAAGGTAAAGAATTCTTCTTTCTTGTAATTATTTGTATTGTTCTGATAACTGAGGTTACCAACTGGTTTTTATTTTGGAACTGGAAATTGAACCCAGGTTCTTGCATATGCTAGGCAAGTATTCTACCTACCAATGAACTATGCCCTTTTTATTTTATTTTGATATAAAGTCTAAGTTGCCCAGGCTGGCCTTGAAATTTCAATCCTCCTGCCTCCACATCCTGAGTAGCTGGGATTACAGGCATATGCCACTATACCTAGTTAGCAACTTATTTTTACATGTTGGACATCTATGTTCTTTATGAATCACCTGTACATATAAATTTGCATTTCTATAGGGTTGTCTTTTCCCTATTTATCTGTGGGAGGTGTTATTTATGTTGCAAATGTGTCCCTTCTGTATCTATTTTTTATTTTTAACTGTTTACATTTCTTACTAAACTGGTTTTCAAATTTTATGTGTTTAAACTTTTCAATCATCTCTTATGATTTGTTTGTTTTGTGTCTTTTTAAAAGGCATTTCCCACCCCACTGGTATATTTTCTTCTAATTACATATCTAGTTTTGGATGTTACATGTATCTCCTTAGTCCATCCAGAATTTTCATGTAGAGGTGATATGAGTATGAAGCATTTATCTTCCTTGAAAGTTTCATAACAAAGAGATTTTTTCCAATCTCATTCACTACTGTATCTGCAACTTGGTAGGGTAAATGCAATTGACCCTTAACCTCTGTCAATTGAATAACTGACTTCTCAACATTCTTCACTTCTCATGAAGGCAGCAGTAGTGTGTAATTTCCATTTATTATTTTACAGTACAAATTTTGGACACACGGTAAAGGAAGAAATGTTCAGTAAACTCACAGTACAGTTTTTGCATCCCAACCTGTCTGGGTTTCTTGCTGCTCCAGGCTGCTAGCCTGACCTTCCCCGCAAAGGGAAAAAATAATACTGTACCGTAATTATGGAATTAAGCACACTAGTTTAATACACTGTTTCTCAAAGTATTCTTATGATGCAACTGGTGGCATGCAAGATGATTTTAATAGTATGAAAATTAACATTGTTAAAAACTTGCATAGAAAACTGTAACCCATGATTTCAGTACATATTGCTAGAGATTAACATATTAAAAGTTGAAAAATAAACTAGTTATGAAACTATTAGAAAACAACAGAGTTGATAAGAAAGGATGGGAAAAACAGTGACGTTGGCAAAGAAATGACTTCAATTTGAGTAATAATACACTGGGGCCAAGAGGTTTGGACCTGTTCTACACTCCTCCAGCAAAGTGAATTACCTCTGGTGGGGCTGAAGTCGCCACCTGTGCTCCCCCCAGCAGATTGCCAACTTGCTGTAAGATAAAAGAACTAGACAGGGAAACATAACTGGCCCTTGGCTGCACCAATGGGGTTACAGCGCGCGGGACACAACCCCCGGGGTTTGAAGAGCCTCCCTGAAGAAGAGGCTGAGACGCAGCAGGAAGAAGCGACTCGCTGCAGCCACCCTAGAGACCGCCTACCATCCTAAGTCCTGGCCATGGCAGTAGCTTTCACCACCTGGCTGTGCGGGAGGAAAGCCCGGATTTCCTTAAGACTAAGGACTACTGAAGGTCCGCTAGTCCAAGGGACGCGATGTAAGAAAGCCGAGGCTGGGACACAGGCTGCAGCGTTACGCACAACGCATGAGGAAAGAGGGCAAGACCCGGGGCTTGCAGAGATGGGAATGCTCGATGGCCACAGTGGGTAAGGAGGTAGGAGCACGATGGCTTTCTGTAAGAGCGCAGAGGCCGGAAGCGCGCTGCCGTGCGCAAGGGGAAGAGCAGAGTCAGAACTTCATCCCTAATATCCTAGTGCTACCGCAAAAGAAGGGGAGGAGTAATCGCTGGGTTCCCCGCACACCCCGCAGCGGCACACTCACCCCGCCAAAGTCCTTCCGGAAGTCCAAGTTCGAAGATGGCGCCGCCTGTCTGGTCGCGGTTTTATGACGAATCTCGTAGCGGCTCTCCCTCGCTACTCCCCCACCTCCCGCCCGGGCTCAAGGTAAACACGCGCGCTCAGCCAAGAGTTGGTGCCCGGCTAGCCTTTTCCTTAGACTTTGAGTTCCATAATGCAGTGCGCTGGTCGCCGAGCCCTAGCGTGGGCGGGACTGGAGCGCGTCTTCCGCCGCGCAGGGCCGCTGCAAAGCCTTCTGGGAATTGCAGGGACAAGGGCCTGCTCAACGCCTGCGCAACCGGGCGGGTTCCCACGCCGCGGAATTTAGTACCGAAGCACTCCATCCTCCCCTTCCGCGCAGACTGCCGGTCTTGTGACGCGAAGCGCTAGGCTGCGTCTGAGAATCTACCTGCAACCCTACACAGTCCGAGCCCGGACAGAAACGCGGAGACCTAGAGACCCTCGCCGCCGGTCGCCAGAGGATGAGTCCGGTTTCTGTCCCTGGTGAATCAGGGATGCATCCGAGACAGGAAGAAAATGGAAGGGGACTAGGAAAGAGGACAAGGAGAAGGAGCGGTAGAAAAGTCAGGCCTGGGATGGGGATGCGGCTCGGTCTTGTTTAGAGGCCTTGCCCCACTCCCTCATTGAGTGGTGGAATGCAGTGGAGAAGGGTGTGCATCAAGTTTCTGTCCTTTCCAGAGGTATTTAAAGCCGTATAAATTTAACAGGTCTCCACACAGCCGGTAGGAGAGAGTGCAGGAAATATCAACATGGACAGGAAGGAGTGGTGTCAGCCAAATTTGCTCTTTCCAAGTAATGTCTCCCATTGAATTATCTTCCTTGCACAAAACATATAAGAAAAGTGTGGCAGAAAGCTGGGCACCATACCTTGTGCCTTTTGTTCCAGAGGTCAAAAGGAGGATCGCTTGAGCCAGGAATTTGGGGCCATACTGGGTAACCTAGCCAAACTGATCTCTTTTTTTTTTTTTAAATATTTTTTAGTTGTTGATTGATCTTTATTTTATTCACTTATTATTTATACGTGGTGCTGAGGATCGAACCCAGTGCCTCATGCATGCTAGGCAGACGCTCTACCACTGAGCTACAGCCCCAGTCCTCGAAATATTTTTAAAATGAATAATTGTGTTCATTTTTAGAGCAAGACAGTCATATGACTAAAAGTTCAAAAGATACAAAAGGGTATAAAGTGAAGAAAGTCTTCAAACTCCAGCCACACAGGCATTTCTTATTACCTGTCCAAAGGGTTTTACTTTTATATGTATCTTTTCCCCTTTTTATTATTCAAATAGCAACTAACTACCCACACCGTCCTGTATCTTCTTTTAACTGAATGTATCTTAGAGATCCATTTCTATACATTAAAACCTTCCTCATTCTTTATTGCTGCCTAGGATTTAATTTTATGAATGTAATATAATTTAATTAGTGCATCACTGATTCTAATGGATATTTAGGTGATTTCCAATCTTTTGCTGTTACTAACAATACTGCTATAAGTAACTTTATACCTAAGTTACTTCAAATGTGCAAGTATATGGGTAGGATGAATTCCTAGAAGTGACATTGCTGGACCAAAGTTTGTTTATTTATTTGGTACCAGAGATTGAACCCAGTGGTGCTTAACCACTGAGCCACATCCCCAGCCTGTTTGAGAGGATCTTACTTGGTTATGGAGGCTAGCTTTGAATTTTGGCTCCTCTTGCCTCAGCCTCCTGAGCTGCTGGGATTACAGGTGTGTGCCACAGTGACTGGCTTTATTTTTTTGTGCTCTGCTGGCCATCAAATCCAGTATCTCACACATGCTAGGCAAGTGCTTTGCCACTGAGCTACACCTACAGCCCTGAAAAACAATCTTTTTTTTTTTAGTTGTATATGGACTCAATGCCTTTGTTTTTATGTGGTGCTAGGATCAAACCCAGTGCCTCACATGCACTAGGCAAGTGCTGTATCACTGAGCTACAACTCCAGCCCTCTGAAAAACAATCTTAACTGATTTATTTCTCTAATCTTAACCAGTATCTTTCTAAAGCATAAAAGTGACCCTGCGTAATTTTGATGACTGAGTTCACAGTGATCTTGAGAAGGAAACAGGAAGCCAAAAAATCAAGAAATGCTCATCGTAAACCACTGGCAGTTACTAGTGACCAATTCCTGACAATTGGCAAATAAAAGGGAAAAATTAAGTATTTATCCTGCCTTTTCAGTATGAATGGTAGTTCAGAATGGTAGTTATGAGAGGTAGTTCTCTTTTTTAAAATATTTTTTTAGTTGCTAATGGACTTATTTATTTATATATGGTGCTGAGAATTGAACCCAGTGCCTCACACATTGCTAGGTGAGCTCTCTACCACTGAGCTACAATCCCAGCCCAAGAGGTAGTTCTTTATAAATTATCATCTAGTAAACAAGCAAAGAATGATAAAATAATCACCATTTTGCATCTCCCAAAGAAATTATTCAGGCAACAATCACCAGTGGATGAAACCACTAAATGAAAGGTTTGGGGAAAGCTTTAAAATACCTGGGCACACATCACTGAACATGAAACAACTATGCATTGTTTGCTTCCTAAGGAGATGCAATATAAAGTACATAGAACTGCTTATTACCTGTCCTTACCCCAAAAGTTGAAATAGAAACACAGGGCTTAGAGAATGAATTAATACTACATGAAAGCAAATAGTCAAATACAGAATGTAGAACATTTTATAATGACAATTGACCTGGTTTTTGTAAGTCAATGCCATGAGAAAAACAGGACCTTTTTTTTTTTGAATGTTAGAGATTGAACCCAGGGCCCTATACATGCTAAGCATGCTCTCTACCACTGAGCTACAACCCACAACCCAGTCTTTTTGTTGTTGTTGTTTATGCCTTTATTTTTATGTGATGCTGAGGATCAATTCCAGTGCCTCACATGTGCTAGGCAAGTGCTCTACCACTGAGCTATAATGCCAGCCCCTCCAGTCTTATTTTTCTCCTCATGTGTGTGCGTGTTGCTAGAGATCAAACCCAGGGCCTCATGCAAGTTAGGCAAACCCTCTAGCATGGATCTGCATCCCCAGCCCTTTTTGTTTTGAGACAGTCTTAAGTTGCCCAGGCTGGTCCTGAACTTGTGATCTTCCTGCCTCAGCCTCCCAAGTCGCTGGGATTACTGGTGTGCACCATTGTACCTGACTCAGTCTCCTTTTGTGCTGCTTAAAGATTTTTAATAAAACATGCACATAAAATGGATGATTTTCCATTTTGAAGCTAAGCAGTGATTCAACTCACAGTCTAGGTCCAATTATGAAGTTTTGTCATGCTCAACATTAAACCTGTTCTAGTCTCCTTATACTACTTGATTCTTTCAATTTCCACCATTGATTTGCCTTCTGATTGTTTTCCAACTGGGAAATGACTTACCTTTCAAGGGCTAGGTTAAATGTTACTTGTCAAGTCTTCACCAACTTTGCTAGACCAAGTGGCATCATCTTTGGCTATTTCCAAGGAATTTTGTTCATACTAGAGTAGAATTATCTCACACTGTAGATATAATTTGTGTGGGGTTTTTTTTTTTTGGTACCAGGGATTGAACTCAGGAGGTTACTCGACCACTGAGCCACATCCCCAGCCCTATTTTGTGTTTTATGTAGAGACAGGGTCTCACAGAGTTGCTTAGTCCCTCACCATTGCTGAGGCTGACTTTGAACTCGTGATTCTCCTGTCTCAGCCTCCCAAAGTGCTGGGCTTATAGGCATGCGCCACCATGCCTGGCAATTTGTCTGTCTTCCTACATCATAAAAGTCTTTGGATTCAGACTGCCTGTGATCATATCCTAGTTTAGCTATTGGCTAGCTGTACTACCCTGGGCAAGTAACAACCTTTCTGTGCCTTAGCTGTGTTGCCTCCCATTTTCTCATCTATAAAATATCATTCATTTCATGGCAATGTATTGATCTTTCTGACTAGGTGACAAAGGACTCAGAACAATTTCTGAAATACATTGAGTACTCAATAAATGCTAACTTATTATTAAGATTAGGACTCTTATTTGTCCATCTATTTCTCTTCATACCTAGTTCAGTGTCTGACATGAGATGCTCAATATTAATGACTAAAGATCTGGATAGGTTTTGATCTCCATATGGACCCTCACTTTGGCCTCAAATCATGGGCAGTCACCTGAGAGGGTCTCTACAAAGGCCTCAAGTTAGCAGCAGGCATGGACTCCTAACCTGAGTGGTGGAAATGCTAAAAGAAATACAAAGGAGCGGAGTTGCTGAGTGTAGGGTGTATCCCATTTATTAAGCCTGTATTTCCCCCTCATTGGTCACTGCTCTTGACTCGTAGGACAACAGGAACAGAACTGCAAGGGATCATGCCCAACTCTGTGATCACCAGATCCACAAGTTCTGGGGGAGTCACATCATAGACCAAATTCAACAGCCGTAGGGATGGGTGGTTCTGCCAGTTAGCCAGGGCCACATGTTCTCCCCGCTCACACTGCAGATCATCAGGGTCATCTGCAATGGGAGGTAGACTTGTTATATCCATTTAGGAAAGAAGCTGTGGTTTAGTTTCCCCTTCTCCCTTCTTTCTTAGGTGCCTGTAAGCTTCTCTTCTGTCCTGCTTACCTAGCTCATTAGAGACAAAGGCATCAGTTTGCACACGCTCACAGAACTTGTATGTTTCACAGCAGACCAGCACTGGGACGTTATGGGCTCGAGCCACCAAGGCCAGCTGTGCTGTCCCTACCCGTGACATCACAGATCCGTTGGCTAGGAGTGCGTGAGCTCCCAATAGCACCTTAGAAACCTGTTTGTTTTGAACAGTAAGGCAAGGGAAGAGAGCAAATGCCATGTTATATCAATGCCGAATAATTTCCCCTACTTCTGCCCAGTACAGTAACAAATCTTAACGATTGCTGTTCTTGGAAAACACCTAACCATTGACCCACCAAGTCTCCTACAGGGAAACTAAACCTTCAGGTTACTTTTGTTCTGTTCCCTCTTGGTAGCTGCTAGTTTAATATAATGTTCTTATAATAGCCAGATTATACTACAGCATAATGTAGGTGTTTTTCCTATTAAGTATAAACAGGGCTGTATTATTATTATTTTGGACACAATACTTTTATTTATTTATTTTTATGTGGTACTGAGGATAAAACCCAGTGCCTCAACTGTGCTAGGCAAACGCTCTACCACTGAGGTACAACCCCAGACCGGGGCGTGCTATTCTAATGTTTTCAAATAACTGAACCTTAAGAAGGTAGGATTATGTCTATTCACTGCACCCTTTTACCTCCAACCTTGGAGTCCCTTTCCTCTGCCCTCACCTCTGGGAGCACATAGGAGGCTGCAGGAATCAGCAAGTAAGAAGCAGGGATTCCAACACGAACCAGAGAACGTAGCATGTACCTTCCCTCTAACCGGGGCCGGCTGTCCACCACTACCACCCGAAACCGCCTGCCACTGGACCAAGCCTCCTGAAGAATTCGTGATACCAGAGATGAGCTAGAGGGAATGCAGAAGAGATTCAGTTATAAAAAGTCACTAACTGGTGGCCAGCCCATTCTCAAAGGCAAGAGGATAATCCTATCTTCCCACCATTCCACTCCCCAGTTTCTTAGTCATGGAGTCGGATCATACCATCCGTATACCAGAATCACATCTCCATTATTGATTTTCTTGTAGGCAAAGCGTGAAATTGCCTGAGCTGCAAGCACAATCTTCTCTTGCACATACCGATCAATGGCTGCTCCAAGTTCTGACTTGGCCTAAGTGGAGTAAGATGTTTAGAGAACAGGAAATGGGTATATTTCTTCCTCTAATTGTCATACAGGATGCTTCAATTTATGTATAACAATGGGCCTGAAAAGGGCCCACAGCACAAGAGACCAACCATTTCCTTAAACCTTGCTTAGGGCAGGTGGCCTGTGCTGGCCTTCCTGGGTGTTCCAAACATGCTTCTAAATCATAACTACGGGTGCATGCCTCTCCCATTCCTCCTGCTCATCACCTCTTCTTCCCGCTTGGTGCTGCTCACACTGGTGATTTCCTTGTTGAGGAACTTAATGGCGTTGTACATGCTCGCAGACAGGGGGCGGCACTGAGTCAGGAAGCTACAACAACAATACCTCAGTTTGTGCAACTTGTTAAAACTTAAAAAGCTGTCACTTTTTTTGGGGGGGGAAGATTCTTTGAAAATAAGACAAAACAATGTGAAATAGAGTAGAAGAGCAAGAGAAAGAGGACCTGCAAAGGCCTGGATAAGATGGGACTGGACTTGTAGTGGTTGTACTTACCTGATGTAGGGCTTTAGTTTATTCACAAGATCCCTTGAGAGTTCTTCATTGGGAGGTGTTGTGTAATCCTGAATCACCTACAGAGTACACAAACTGATCAGCATAGTATTCCTTAATAAAGATCTCTGAAAGGGAAGTCAGGGAAAGCTTCACTGAGAAAAGTGTTCTGAGGGTGGGAATCATTCCCTCTTTGTCTAAGAGATTACCTTGGGTGAGAAGCTGGGGTCATTTTGGGGAAGGTGGGGTGGGGTCATAGGAGAACAGGATGATGCATACCTGCCGTAAGGCACGAAGCAGGGCAATACACCGGGCATTGGAGCCACTGACCAGGCCCTGGGAATACTGCAGGCCGAGTCGCACCATGGCTGGGTGGATCACAGAGGATGGGATGCTGATGGGATGGCAGTGTCACATACTTTGCAAGGGAACTTGAGTACCTACTGCCCCCTTGCCCCTGATGAATAGGAACTTTCTTTGCAAGCACAAATTCCCCCATTTCCTCAAGAGTTTTGGCTTGAATTCATACTTCTTTCCACAGATCCCATCTCAAACTTCCGGTTCACTTTTAATGATTGAGTTACTAAACCTTCTTAGACTTAAATGTTATGACATAGGATCCTACCTCATATACTGCGTCAGGAAGTTTTGTCTGCTGTACTGGGGTAGGTGGGAGAAGAGACTGACTTTGGATCCATAATCCTTTCGTGTAGGAACCTTGACAAAACAGAAGAACAGGACCAATGGCCCAGAGTTTAAAACTTATGGGATGAAGCTGGAAAGGATCTAAGTATCCATCCCTTCTTTGCCCAAAACAATTTTCCTCCCTCAACCCTATCTACATAGGCTCTTTCTGGACACAAACCAAACCCACTTCCTACCTGTTGCCGCTCTGTTTTTTTAACAAGATTTCTCAGAAGTGTGGAGTCATCAACCTGAGTGTGCTCTGGGAAACGCTTCACTCCTGAAAAATAATGGCTATGTTTTCAAGATATAGGTCTTCAAAAT
This sequence comes from Geosciurus inauris, assembly GCA_004024805.1. Classification (NCBI taxonomy): domain Eukaryota; kingdom Metazoa; phylum Chordata; class Mammalia; order Rodentia; family Sciuridae; genus Geosciurus; species Geosciurus inauris. The sequence continues at coordinate 56,835 of PVHX01006567.1, read as the reverse complement.
GGGTAATTTGCTCTTAGGGAATAAGGGGCATCAAGAAAAATAGGATGTAGGGGCAGGGAGAATAGAGTAGAAGAAGAAATAGGGAAAGGATGGGGCTGATGGAAAAATTTTGAACTTTGGATTCCAATGTGAGAATGGGAGGAGAAAAGTGTTTGTTTTGTTTTTAATATATTTTAGTGTCAATGGATCTTTTTTTTTTTTTTTTTTTTTTTTTGGTACCGGGGATTGAACTCAGGGGCACTCCACCACTGAGCCACATCCCCAGCCCTATTTTGTATTTTATGTAGAGACAGGGTCTCACTGAGTTGCTTAGCGCCTCGCCATTGCTGAGGCTGGCTTTGAACTCGCGATTCTCCTGTCTCAGCCTCCCTGAGTGCTGGGATTACAGGCTTGAGCCACCGCGCCCGGCCCTCAATGGATCTTTATTTTATTTATTTGTATGTGGTGCTGACAATCGAACACAGTGCCTCACGCATGCTAGGCAAGCGCTCTACCACAAGAGCCACAACCCCAGTCCAAGAAAAGTGTTTTACAAGGGGAAGCCTTAGCTAGCACAGAATTATGAGCAAGAGATTTTGAAATGAGAGAAAATACCTGAGGGGATTTCTCCAGCTGTGCTGGGACAGGCCTGAGGAGGTGGCCCTCTTTGTTCACCTTTTCTTGCCTGTTTCAGGGCTCGCTCAGCCTCCTGTTTAGCTCGCCGCTCAGCACGAAGTTCAGCCTTGCTACGACCAGCCGGAATTTTCTCCCTGGGAGCACCACCCAACTGACTGCCAGTTCCTGGCAGTTCTCTGGTTGTGCCTACTAAAAGTAAAAGGAAGAGATGCCCAAGCCCCAGAACGGTGATAGTTCTGCCCTAAGCAAATCTTTTATCTGAACCTTTTCACTTTTCACTTGCTCAAACCAATTTTGTCTTGTCATCCCACCACCTCCCTCTAACCAGTTTCACACCCCAGCCCGTTAAAAAAGATCTCGCACCTTGACACTGTGCTGTAGATACAGCAGAGCCAGTTTCTGGTTCTGCCCCCTTATCCTCCTTTCGTCTCTTCTTCTGTTGTTTCTTTTCTTTCCGAAGCTGCAGTTTCTCTTCTTGGGTCATCTCCCTCCCCGCTGCCTGAGACACAGACATAGGATATTGCTTTTCCCCCAACAATTCCAATGGGGAACCAACACTCTTGGATGTTTAGAAGATTCCCACAAGGTTATGCACCTAATCCTCTCACTTCCACAAGCTACCTTTTATAAGCTTACATCCTATACTGGGACGGAGGTTTCTTCTCCACGATCAGACTGAAATACTATTAGACTTTGTAAAAGTTCCTGGCTTTACTGAGAAATAAACTGAACGGGATGGGAGATCGGGCAGAATAAAGCTGATAATCCTGCGCAGCATTTGACAGGAGGCTTGGGAGGGGGCACCCTCACTTACCCCAGGTCGAGGCGAAAGTTCCGCCTTCATTCCGGATCCCGAGTCTGAATTAGAAAACAGGTCGCAAAGTGAGCCAGAGAGGCTCCGAGAGGGTTTAGGGGTACTCGCACTCGGCGCAGCTGGCTGCTGGGTTGGCATGACCACGGCTTCGCCGCCAGGCGCGAGGCAACCCAGGGATCCGCGTGGGGACGCACTGCGCGGCAGGATCAAAGGACAGGCGGGGCGGGATGAAGGAGGAGTCACCCACCCTTCTCACGCGAACCAGCCGGGACGCAGCGTGGGGCTGCACCCGAGACTAAGCCAGAGGCCGGAGTGGCACCGGAACGGAACGGCAGGGCCCAAAGGAGCTCAAGGCCCAGCACTAGCCGTCCGGAGCTCGTCGGTTCGCGTACCAGTTGATGCGCCCGGCCCTTCGCTCACCATCGAGAACAGCCACAGCCAACGCAGCCATCGCGGACCGTCCTAGGCTCCGCCCACCGCAGTCACTGGGCTGTCCTGGTGCCTAGCTTCGCATACACTGGGACTGCAGCGCCACCTGGACTGGAGGTTCCACCACCGACACCAGCGGGGCACACTGCAGACGAACTACAACTTCCGGAGTGCTCTGGGTCCCGCCCCAGCCTACGGGTCGTGATAAGGGCCGTCTCCACTTTGGGCTCCGGATCCTGACAGCCTCCTCCTACCCTGTAGACTACAATTCCCAGAATGCTGGAGTCCTTACGCCCAGAGCCGACGTCCTACCGCCTTCCCACCTCGGATCCCAGGCCCCCCAAAATGGCGAGTGAAGCTGTGGGGACGTACTGAGCAGCGGAGGCGAGCGTGGAGAGCCGCTGAGGCCCTCACAGTGCGGACCCCGGAGGGGCCCTGCCATAGGGAACATGCACTTTTCCATTCCTGAAACCGAGTCCCGCAGCGGGGACAGCGGCGGCTCCGCCTACGTGGTGAGGAGCAGCCGGAGTTGGGCCGGGTCGGGGATAACGGGCCGGAGCTCAGGGAGCGGCCTCCAAGGCCCGGCAGCCACTCTTCGGGCCAGATACGAGGTCGCTGGCCGCACTGGGAGCCTATGTCGTGTCTCAGATTCGTGTAGAAGTCGCCCCAGGTCCAGTTCGGCCAGGCGCCTTACCTTGCTAGGTCGCGGCTGCTCTGTTGGGCGTCTCAGGCTTGTCGGGGAGGGAGACTGTAGCACAAGTAGCCTGAGTTGCCCCAGGCCCTTCTGCTTTGGGACCTGGCCCTGGGAAAAACAGGCTGGCTAACCTTCGTGAGATCTCGGTGCGTTACTCTGAATAAGCTGTGCCGGACAACTTCCGGCTAGGGTTCTCAGGAGGTAGCCAGGACTGCGACCTAAAATGCCTGCCTGCTTTTGCGTCCTCAGGCCTATAACATTCATGTGAACGGAGTCCTGCACTGTCGGGTGCGCTACAGCCAGCTCCTGGGACTGCACGAGCAGGTGGGACTAGCACGCCTGCCTGAAGGCAGTTTTGAGCCCTTGCCTGCACATAGACATCAATATCTCCATCTTTTGCTTCATCCGGTTCCCCTTTAATCACTGCCAAAGGGGAGGGTGAAGTTCTTTATCTTTTCGTCTGACATTTTCTGGGAACTCCCCAAGGAACTTAATGTTTGCAACAGTAACTGCTCCTCCCTATACTTATATCCTGCTTCCTGCTTTTCCATACCTTCTTTACTGTTCTTGTAGCCTTTGCCCCTGCATGGAAAAACTGAAACCCTCCCTCCCTTCTGGCATCTGAGCAGCAATTTAAAATATTTTTCCCTCCTTATACAAACCATTCACTGATTTCCTTGTGTGTTCCTTGTCTCATATCAATGTGTATAGCTGTTCCAATTATCCTTTTTGGTACCGGGGATTGAACTCGGGAGTACTCAACCACGGAGCCACATCCTCAGCCCTGTTTTGTGTTTTATGTAGAGACAAGGTCTCACTGAGTTGCTTAGCACCTCGCTGCTGCTGAGGCTGGCTTTGAACTGCCACATTCTCCTGTCTCAGCCTCCCAAAGTGCTGGGATTACAGGCCTGTGGCGCCATGGCGCCTGGCTCTACAATTATTCTTATATGCGTGATATGATGTATTTCTGCCTTCCTCACCAGATGGTGAACTCTGTATTTAACTCAGTAGAGATTCCTGGTTCTACTGATAATTAGTTGCACAATCCCAAGCAAGTTACCTAATTTCTCTAGACCTCAGTTTCTGCAACTGAGAAATGAATTTTTTGATCCACAAAGTCCCTTTAAGTCCTAAGTTACTTTGTGAACATACTTAGCTCAGACATAACTATTTGTGTACATAAATGTTCCCTATAAAGCCCTCTGCTTCCTGTGAAGGTTCAGTGAAGTCTTGCTAGATAATAGAGGGGCTCCCTTTGGGTCCTGTCCCCACACAAACCCTCCCCACACTGTGAAGAGACTGACTTAAACACACTAAGAAAAGAACTTATATCTAAGGCAGCTCTCTCAAGATGCTAATTCTGTCAAAGGGATTATTTTCCAGTAAATCAGAGTAGATATGGTGAACTCTGTGTCAATAGCTTCCTTCATTTTCTGTGTTTATGAAAGGGTTGTATTTCTTTCTCTGTGTAGCTTCGGAAGGAGTATGGGGCCAATGTGCTTCCTGCATTCCCCCCAAAGAAGCTTTTCTCTCTGACACCTGCAGAGGTAGAACAGAGGAGAGAGCAGTTAGAGAAGTACATGCAAGCTGGTGAGTGATTGGACGAACTTTAGACTATTTTGAGTATAATAGGGAGAAACTAAAAACAACTGGTTCTATAGAAGTCCTACATTAATTTCTATATATGAGAAGCTTCTTGTCTGATCTGTTATTTAATGTTAAGAGCAAAGTAAATAGCCTGTAAGGATTTTTAAGTGTATACTAGCAGAGCAATTTGGGTACTAACACCTATGAGAAATGCAAGTATAACACTAAATAGTCTTAAGGCAGTTTAGTTTGGTGGGGAGAAATTAATTTCTATCTGATGTGCTTTAGATTAACATCATTGTTATTTCCCTAGTTCTATAGACTGGACTCAACTAGATGGCAGCCAAGGGTGGGGCAGGTGAAGAATTTATGCAAACATTGAGTGAGGTGAGGCCAGCTGGGGGATGTGGCAGGCCACCATCAGCCCAGGAAATGGGGTCGGGGGGGACCTATTAAGAAGAGGACTGGGGGAAGCCTGTGAATCCTAAAATACTAGAACATCACTCTCTGGTTCCAACAGTTCGGCAAGACCCATTGCTTGGGAGCAGTGAGACCTTTAATAGTTTCCTGCGTCGCGCACAACAGGTAAGGCTTTAAGCAAGACCTAGATTTAAGGGAAAGATTAGCTGGAGGGCCATGTCATTTTAATGATATGATTCAGAGGAGTCATCCTGAAACTTTGATAATGAAATGTACCACTGAAGTCAAGGAAAGCCCAGCCTATGTTTAAGAATCTAAGAGTGAGGGGCTGGGGTTGTGGCTCAGTGGTAGAGCGCTTGCCTCGCACGCGTGAGGCACTGGGTTCGATCCTCAGCACCACATAAAAATAAATCAATAAAGATATCGTGTCCACCTACAACTAAAAAATATTTAAAAAAAAAAAAAAAGAATCTAAGAGTGAAAACACAAGAGGGAACTAGAAATAGAGAGTTGCAGATGGAGCAGAGCTGGTCTAGGAACAGGTGTTAATAACACAGTGCTTCCCAACACCATGTATGCTCAAACAGGAGACACAGCAGGTCCCCACAGAGGAGGTCTCCTTGGAAGTGCTACTCAGCAATGGGCAAAAAGTTCTGGTTAATGTGCTAACTTCAGATCAGACCGAGGATGTTTTGGAGGTGAGGTGCTTTTTTAGTACTGCCCCTGCACCCTCTGCACCCCAGGTCCTGGGCTTGGGGAAGACAGACCAGCCAATAGGATGAACTGTACTTCCTGTCCCCAGGCTGTGGCCGCAAAACTGGATCTTCCAGATGACTTGATTGGATACTTTAGTCTCTTCCTTGTTCGAGAAAAAGAGGATGGAGCCTTTTCTTGTGAGTCTCTCTAGACTTTACTCTTTACTACTTCATTGTGCTTCCAGTAGTGAGTTTCTGTCTCCCCGTCACCCCTTAGAATGGAAAATTTCCTCAGAGTGCCGCTTTCTTTCTTGGTTTCCTTTTCTTTAAGGCTCATCATTTTTTTTTTTTTTTCAATCCATAGTCGTACGGAAGTTGCAAGAATTTGAGCTGCCTTATGTGTCTGTTACCAGTCTTCGGAGTCAAGAGTATAAGATTGTGCTAAGGAAGAGGTCAGGGCTGGGCCTGAAAGTGGGGACGGTGCTCAGTGTGATTATTGGGCCATATATTGAGACAGAATAGTCCGGATAAGGGAGCAGTGCCGTGTGTTTGTACCAGGCCTCCCAGACTTCCTCCCACGATCTCATCATTAGCCTGAGAGTTCCAGATTGCTCCTGTTTTGCCCCATTTTTCCATTCTATCTCTTGCCTTACCCCAGCTTAGCCCCATTACCCCTTTCCACCCCTTGGCCTCACAGTTATTGGGACTCTGCCTATGATGACGATGTCATGGAGAATCGAGTTGGCCTGAACCTGCTTTATGCTCAGGTGAGCTTGGAGCTGCCTCAGAACCCTTGCCTTGAAAATGACTCTTGCGTCCCACTTGCCCAAGAAAATCTTTGTCTTTGTTCTCAGTTCTTGGGGACATTCCTAGAATATTGTCAGGGCTCTTGCAGGAATCTCTATTCTCCCTGCTTTTATTATAAGTTGATAAGGTCAAGGTCTGATTTTAAAGAGGTGGCTCAAGTGTGGGGCTAGGGTCAGACTAGACAGAGCTAACTATGGACACTTTCCTGGGGCTCCACCCCCACCTCGTTTCCACTGTAGACGGTGTCAGATATTGAGCGTGGGTGGATCCTGGTCACCAAAGAGCAGCATCGACAGCTCAAATCTCTGCAAGAGAAAGTCTCCAAGAAGGAGGTGAGCTCTGCCTGGCTCTCCCTGCAAGGGGTTGCATGCTCTGAGCCACCACTCCCACTTCTAATCCAGGACACATGCTGACATTTTTTAGTTCCTCCGGCTGGCTCAAACCCTGCGGCACTATGGCTACCTGCGCTTTGATGCCTGTGTGGCTGACTTCCCTGAGAAGGATTGTCCAGTGGTGGTGAGTGCAGGCAACAGTGAGCTCAGCCTCCAGCTCCGCCTGCCTGGCCAGCAACTTCGTGAAGGCTCTTTCCGGGTCACCCGCATGCGATGCTGGCGGGTCACTTCCTCTGTGAGTAAGGTGGAAAGGAAGGCTTCCCTGGGTCAGTGTACAGCAAGCCTTGAGCTTCAAGGATGGGCCGTAGTGGGTTAGGAGAGGTAGCCTAATTCTCCTTCCTCTCCAGGTGCCACTGCCCAGTGGAGGTACAAACAGCCCAGGCAGGGGCCGCGGTGAGGTGCGCCTGGAACTGGCTTTTGAATACCTCATGAGCAAGGACCGGCTACAGTGGGTTACCATCACCAGCCCCCAGGTGTGAGACCACCCTCAGCCCTCCTCTGGAGCCCCTTAGATAACCATCTGGGGCTTCCAGGACTCCATGTGAGTGGGAGCCCTTGTCTTAGGGGTGCTGGGCTCAGGATGATCACCCTAGTCAACAAGCTCTCTGCTCTCAGGCTATCATGATGAGCATCTGTCTCCAATCAATGGTAGATGAATTGATGGTGAAGAAATCTGGGGGCAGTATCAGGAAGGTAAGCAGCAAGCAGGGACCAAGCAGCTGAGTGTTGTGTTCTCCCTGCCTTTTGTCCCAAGGGTGAGGGTTCTCTTGAGGGGATATAATTAAGATTCTGACAGAAATGATCCTGACTTTATCAGCACTTGTTTTTTGTCCCCAGATGCTCCGCCGGCGGGTAGGGGGTACACTGAGACGCTCAGATAGCCAGCAAGCAGTGAAGTCCCCACCACTGCTAGTAAGTATCACCCCAGGTCATCACCCTAGCTTCCAGACTTGCCTTACCTCCCCCGCTGAGTCTGACACCTCTGCCTCCTCTTCCCCAGGAGTCACCTGACACCAGCCGGGAGTCCATGGTCAAACTCTCAGTGAGTTAACAGGGTTGGCGAGGTTGGTGTCTATAGGGGTCTTGCAGGCTCAAGCCCTCTGACTCCCACCCTGCCTTTGTTACAGAGTAAGCTGAGTGCTGTGAGCTTGCGAGGGATTGGCAGTCCCAGCACAGATGCCAGTGCCAGTGATGTCCACGGCAATTTCGCCTTCGAGGGCATTGGAGATGAGGATCTGTAATGTCCATGCTTGGATGTCTACCCCAGAGGAATATACAGAAATGTGCCCTGTGCCCCCCAAGCTAGGGGTTTTTTTCCTTTTCCCTTCTTACCTCCCCTTTTCCTTCTTGGCCAGGGGCCTCCTAACACACCTTCCCTCCCTGCTGGGCTGGCTGCACAAAGGACTACCCTCTTTTTTTCAGAGCAGGCCCTCGTTGCCAAATTAACATTTAGTATTTTGCACAAAGTCCAAGGGACCATGGCTACCCGCCTTGGGGAGGAGCCAGAGCTCCCCCTGGTCTGCTTCTGGCTTCTTGGGGCCATGGGCAAGGGGATGGGCAGAGGTCTGTGTATGGTCTGGCCCAGCTCCCCATCATTAAACTCAAGCCTGACTGCTGCCTACCTATGGTTCCCTCTCACTGCCCCTATCATAGCAAGGACTACTGTGCTAAGGACAAGGCCAAACTGCTTGCCATTGCCAATTCAGCATAGACATGGCTTTGTTAGTGTTTCCTTTATTATAAAGCACTGAAATAAGTTAAATAAACAGGTGGGAGGCTGGGCAGTCTCCAGCCGGTTCATCCACAGCCCCTGAGAGCAGTGGAGGTGAATACAAGGCCCTTCTCACTGAGCTCATGAAGTGCATCAGTCAAGGCAAGGCCCCCTGGTCCATATGGGCCCCTGCCCATAGTGTTTGGGCTGGTCCATATAATGCCTAAATTAGTCTGTGGAGCCCCTGGCCAGCGGGGGAAAAAAGAAGTTGGCTTCTGTTCCATCTGTATAAAATGCAGGAGGAGCAGGGCTAATCCATAGGGGCCCTGGGGAAGGATCTAGTTCAAGGTGAGTCAGTATGGAGAGCCCGGCTACCAGCAGTGCCCAGGGCTGTTGGACCCCGAGTGCTCAAAACAGAGGGTGGGCTGTGAGGTGGTGCCCATCCCTCCGTGGCAGAGAGGCCAGGCCCTCCTGCCCCACCATGGCCATGCACCTTCTGATGGCGCTTGTAGTTGTCCCAGTGGCCTGTGGTGTAGGCGCAGGTGGCACAGCGGAAGGGCTTCTCGCCTGTGTGCCGCAGCATGTGGCGTTTGAGGTTCATGCTCTGGTTGCAGCTGTAGTTGCAAAGGCTACATCGAAAAGGTTTGTCACCAGAGTGGATACGACCATGACGTTTGAGGTTGGCCAGGTTGCCACAGGCGTAAGGGCAAAGGGGGCACTTGTAGGGCTTCTCTCCTGTGTGGACACGCTGGTGCCGTTTCAGGTTATCCAGATGAGCAGAGGCATAAGGACAGCGGGCGCAGCGGAAGGGCTTCTCACCACTGTGTGTCTTCATGTGCCGGGCCAGGTGGTTAGGATAGTGAGTGGCAAAGGGGCAGAGGCTACAGGCAAAGCCTTTGTCACTGGGGCCCTGGGGCCCCCCACTGGCTCCCCCTCCAGCCTCTCCTCGCATGCAGCGCCCACACATGGCAGATCCCAGCCGACTACCCTCACCCTCCTCCAGCTCTTGTCCACAGCCCCGACAGGTCCAAGGGAACAGCAGCTCTGGCAGTGGTTCTGTTCCAGTCCCGCACAGGCCCTCCCCTTCACCCCGCAGCTGCCCACAGTCTGGCAGGAAACTGGCACCACCTGGTGGCACATGGAGGCTCAAATCTGGAAGGAGCAGAGCATCTGTGGGAACAATGAAACTTGAGCTATTAATCCAAACATCACTAGTGCCTCCCGCCACTTCTGAGGCTTTGGTCCTTGGCTTTTTACCTTCAGGTCGCCGGGGCACTGCTCCCTCCTGCTCTGTGGGACTGGGAGGCCGGGTTGGTCGTGGAGCACAGCAGCGGAAGCCACAGGTCGGGCAGGGAGGAGTGGGGGGCCCTGCATGGGTACGCTGATGCCGCCTCAGGTTGCCCAGGCTGCTGCAGGCAAAGGGGCAGTGGGGACAGCGGTAGGGCTTCTCGCCAGTGTGGGTGCGAGTATGTCGTGTCAGGTTGACGAGCTGGGCTGAGGCGTAGGGGCAGCGGCCACAGCGGAACGGCTTCTCCCCGCTGTGTGTCTGCATGTGCCGCTTCAGGTGGCTCGAGTAGTGGGACACGAAGGCGCAGAGGCGGCATGAGTACAGTAGCCGTGGGGGCAGCGGGGGCCCCCCACCCGGCCCTCCTGCCCCACAACACGGCCCCTCACCTGTCAGCCCCCCACACAGCTGGCAGGCTGGGCCTGGCCTCTCACCCCTGGCCTCCCCTGGAGCCCTGGCTGGCTCCTCAACTTCACTCTCAGCACTTAATGCTCGGCCGCCCCCAGACTCGTCGTCGCTCAGCCCGTAGGGAAGCCCAGGCCTGGCCCCCAGAGAGTCTCCTGGCAAAAGACACATATGAAGAAACATCAACATGGGGTAGGACCAGCTCCAAACTCCCTTTTACACTTATGGTCCCACTTGCTTAGTCCCACCTTTCTTTTGGCTTCGATAAGCCCTTTAGTTCTCTCCTGGGCATTAAGGTCTCCCCTATAATGCTTCCAGAAAATTCAAAATGAATTGTCTATCTGCACTAACCTAATGTCAGTAGAGTTGAACTGAATGGAAAAGATCAAGGGCTCACAGTAGATTGCAGACTGAGATGATTAAATAATGTAATTAATCCTTGAACAAGAAAGTAAAAATAGGTTTCAGGCAGAACCTGAGACCTTTTTCTAGTCTATTAGCTTCAAGTAAAGAACTGATTATAAAAACCCACCTCAAGAGAAAGGCAAAATTTGGAGGGAAGCACAAACAATGAAAGTAATGCACATTATGCTTAAAGGATGGATTCTTTTTAACATGAGTTCCTTGAATGACTTTCAAAAACATCCTTCATAAGTGAGTGGGTAGTACAGCAAATTAGGGTAGGGTGGTGCTAAGATCACAGGAGGAGGAGAAAGGAGGAAGGATACTTAAGAGCAGAAGCTAACAACTCAGTACAAAAAGCTTGTGCTGCAGGTGAAACAAAGTTAAGAGCAGACCTAAGTACTCACTAAAAAGATTGTTACAGAGGTGGCTTTCCCAAACCTCTTTACAGTACACACGCAAGGAATGGACTAAGGAGGGGACCACGGTTATTAAGAGCACATACCACCTTCCTCACACTACCTTTGACCAGGCTCCAGAACTCAGCAAAAGGATGGAACCATTAGTAAAGGAAGTAATCCAGCAACAAACTAAATCAGCCTTGGGTTGTGGCAGGAAATGGTGTTTTGGTCGTTGACACTAAACCCTACCTAACCTATCTCCTAAAGGGCTATAGGCCCCAGCGGCTGACTAATTCTTAACCAAGTCCCCCCAAAACCCACCTTCTGAGTCTCTCTCAAAGCCCATGAGCTGGTCGCTGTTGCCGTCACCTTCCTCCTCCTCTTCCTCTTCCTCAAACTCCAGATCCTGGCCTAGTAGCAAATCACTTTCCAACACCAGTGCCCCAGGTCCTTCGTCGAGAGAGTCTTCCGTATCCACTAAAGAAGGGAGGGGGCTTGTGGATTCTCTCTTCCGAGCGGTGCCCATCCTCCGCACCCAAGGGAGCCAGCCCTCGTGGACGGCGTTTCCCGTACTGGTTGACCCTCTTGGGTTCCCTTAGTACCTGAGTGGGAAGCTAGGAGCCCAGATCGCCCACCCCATCCCTCAGGAGTCCCCCTCCACCCTGACCTGAGCCCACCCCACTGACCCCACCCCCGTTCCTCCCCCCAAAGCCCCTGACCCCTGACCTTTGACCCCCTCGCATTTCACGGGCTGCGGGTGGCTTTGCTTCCTTCGGGGCATCGTGACCGGCTCCAGCCCGACGTGCCTCCGGCCCCGCGGCCGCCCGGCCCCGCCCCTCCCCGCTCGGCCCCTCTGCCCGCTCCTGCTCTCAGGGCCCGCGAGCCGCCCCCATGCAGAGGCGCGGGCCCTGGGCAGCCCCCGGCCCTGGCCCCGGCGCCCAGCTCAGGCCGCTCCCGCCGCCGCCGCCGCTTCCATTCATGGAGCCCCCTACCCCCCTCCGGAGACCAGCTGGTACCTCCGTACCCGCTTCCGCTTCCGCCGCCGCACAGCCGCACGGGAAGCGTAGTCCGCGGGACGCACAATTGCGAGAACGGCCCGGCGTGACCGGGAAGTGATTGTGACGCGCCGCGGGCCAGCCAATCTGCAACCGCAGAAACCCGGCCAGCCAGCCGGGCAGGAGACGCCCTACCTCTTCCCTGGAGGAACTAGGAAGTCATTCCTGACTCCAGCAGGCGGTGAGGGCGCGCGACGTCAGACCGGCCTGCCAGGCAGCAGCTGGCTCCGAGGTTAACGCCCGGACCCTGTCCCCTACTCATGCGCGCGACACACAAGCACACGCGCAAACAGGGAGGAGCTCGCTAGTTGCTCCCGATGCGGCCAAGTCTCAGGCCACAGCAGCAGAGAAAAAAGGACACCAAGGGCACAATTAGGTTTTGGCCTTTAGTCTGAAAAAGTGTTGATTGAAAGTGTACAACAGAGAGCGGGTGCAAGCGGCTAGGGGCCATGGCGCCGCCAATAAAAAAGAATGTCCTTAAATAAAGTGTTCACAGAGTAAAAACCAGAACCGCCAGTCCTTCCCTCCAACACAACAGGGCACAGGCACAGAACCGGTGATGAGCCTGAAGGAGCAAGGAGGCTGGGGAGGACAGCAGAGGCTCCCAGGCTGCTGTGCGGAGGGAGAGCCCTCTTTGGAACAGGCTGGCTGAGGAAAGCCACCCAGCTCCCCTCTGCACACCTCATACCCACTGCTAAGGCTAAAGGAAAAAGACAAAACTCAGTCTCAGGTCTGGAGGGCTCAGAAAACAGTCTAGATGGGCAGGGATCTAGATGACTGCTAGTCCCGCTTGGCCTTCTTCTTGTCGCTGTTGCCATTCTCTTCTGCCCCCTCAACAGACAGCACCTCCTCAAGTTTCCGCTTGCCGCTCTCTGGCTGAAGCTCTGCTGTGTTTCGGGGCTTGAAGCAAATGATGATGCAGGTCATGTTGTCACACCCTGTACCATCCCCAGAAGTGTCTGGTGCCAGGCACTGATCCAGCAGCTACAAAAGGGATGAGGCAGCTCAGCCACAGGGTTTGAACACCTTCCTGGGAACCTACAGTCCCACAAGAGGGCTGGCACTGAGACAGGGTGGCAGAAGGAATGGAATGGGCAACAGATATCACAAAATGGCCACTTACTAGTCTATGAAGTATAGAACTAAGTCAGGGATGTGAGGGAAGGTAGAACTTTCTAATCAGGATCTGGTGCCTGTCAGTAATTAATAGTTCTCCCAGGCTCTGGTCTTAGCCCAAGTGAAAAGAGAAAATCTTGGCTGTGCAAGCCAGGCACCTTCTCTTCTCCACCCTTGTACTCACCTCTTCCACGATAGATGACAATAACCGAAGTTCTCCATTTTCATCACGCTGGCTGATCTTTGATTGAATAAAGTCTACAACTTCCTGGCTGCTCATCACATTCCTGGGGTCAAAAACAATAGAATCTTCTTTAGACCCACCAAGGCAGAGTAGAGGAGTGTGGACAGAGGCAAGGACCCAAGCCAATGTCAACAACTGAAGAAATTCTTCTCAGCTCTGCCTCGGCTTGGTTTAGACTCACCAAGAGAACTCCTTACAGCAGCTCTGAGCGCTACAGAAATATTGCTGCAGAAAGGGCATGTGAAGGGGCTGGGATTGTGGCCTTGCCTCGCATGCGTGAGGCACTGGGTTCCATCCTCAGCACCACATAAAAATAAATGGACTAAAGATATTGTATCCATCTACAACTAAAAAAAATATTTAAAAAAAAAAAAAAAAGAAAGGGCATGTAAAGGGCATTCTGCCAGTGCTCACCAGATGCCATCACAGGCAATGACCATGAATTCATGATCATCTGTGAGAGTCAACACCTTGATGTCAGGAAGGGCAGAAATCATCTGTTCCTCAGGTGGCAGATTCTTGTTTCTCTTGTAGAAGTGGTCTCCTAAAGGAAAAAAGGGTTGGTTGGCATGTAATTTGAATACTTTCCATAAACTTCTGTTTGAATGTTAAACCTTGCCATTGCCACTGGGTTTTTTTTTTAGTTGTAGATGGACACGGTACCTTTGTTTATTTTTATGTGGTGCTGAGGATTGAACCCAGTTGCGTCTCACATGCTAGGCAAGTACTCTACCACTGAGCCACCACCCCAGCCCCCAGGTTCACTCCTTTCAAAGTTCTACACTCCAGTGAAATTGAGAACTGGGTTCTGGTTTTTCTAGTTCTAACCTTATCATGAAGTTGCTGAATACTTAAGTTTCTCACTTGTCTTTTCCATCATCCAGAAGATAATGATACTCCCTTAGCTATTTCACAAAGAAAAATTTAAGGACAGAGGTAGAAGATGTGAAAGTACTTTGAAAGATCCAAGGGTTATGTAGATTAAAGTTCCCTACTAGGTAGTCTGGGACTGAAAGCAAGACCCCAGAAGTCTTTCCCCAGTTTTTCAGTCCTTACCGATAGCTCTGGAGAGGTTGAGGCCCCCATTGACTCGTCCATCCATGGTGACCTTGCCACCAGCATTCTTGATGCGTGCTAGCTCCACTTCATCCTCTGGTTTGTGATCATAGGACATGTCTAAAGCTTTGCCAGCCTCAGACACCACACAGCGAGAGTCTCCTGCATTGGCTACAATCAACTGCTTCCCTCGTATGAGAGCCACCACCGCTGTCGTGCCACTGTCAGAGCCAGGCTTAAGAGGAAGAAAGGGAGCATTATGGAAGCATTTGAATAGGAGTCCCTCCTTGGTGCACTCCTGGCCAGTCATCTATGCTATAGAGCTTTAATAAACAGGAGGAGCTTTTATCTCTCCAGAGATACCAACATATTCCCTCCCCTTTTTTTGATAATTCTGCCCAAAAATTTGCTACTTAGTTCCCCTTGCAGAATAAATCCACTTGACCACTACTGAAGATATCAAGGGGATACCCTATCTCAAAATAAATATCAGAGGATCTGCACCTGCCTCTTGGCTTTTCCAGAATCATTGAGTCCCCTCCCCACACACCTCCTCTTTGCCTTCCATCCCAGGCACCATCATTTCTTCTTCTTCTTCTTCTTCCTCTTCCTCCTCTTCATCATCATCATCATCATCCTCTTCAGCCTCCTCAGTGTCATCCTCTTCTTCCTCATTCTCTGCCTCCTCACTGCTGTAGCCATCCTCTTCTTCACTACATTCCTACAGGAGGAGGATCCCAGGCTGCTGAGACTGGGATGATCCTCGGCCCCCCACCCCAACTCATACACAAAACACCAAAGAGGCCCTAACTGAACACAGACCCTCAAAACACTGAAAAATACAACTGTATGATCAAGCAAATCTGGGGGAGGGGAAAGGACTCAGATGAATGTAACTGATATCCTGAAGTGGATTCAAGCAGTCACCACCAAGAAACCTAAGAAAGGCCAGGGCTGCCAAAAAGCACCTTCCAGGTAATGTGGCCAGAAAATAAATTATCCAGAGAAGGAAACACCTAAATATCCTAAGTAACAACTACCTTCTTGTTCTCTCTCTAGGAGACAGACTCTGAAAGGCCAGAACTAGATGTATCTGTTATAGTATCAACAAAGGAAGAGATAAGAGAGCTAATGGTACCTGTAATTTTGGAGATGATACCTTGAAGGTTAAAGCTTAGAATACAGTGGGTATTGGGAGATGATGTCAAAATAAGAGAAGGAAGAGTTGAAAGCTACAATGGCAATCAAACAGGCCCTCTCTTCAACTTCAACATCTGCCTGCCCTCACAGGCCCTTACCTCACTGTCTTCCTCTTCCTCCTCCGCCTCATCTGACTCATCCTCACTGTCCTCAAAGAACTTGGACTTAGCAACTCGAGGCAGCTTGTCAGAGGCTGAAGAGCAGGAAGGCCCAGCCTCACCAGTGGGAGTGCCAGGCTCACCAACTTGGCCTGCCTCAGTCCCACGTTCGGAGTTGGAGGAAAGGCCTGTGTGGGCCTTGGCTGTGGGGCCATTTTCCTGTGATGGAGTTTCCCTAGATGGGTCCTCTGGTCCTGCCTCCCCATTGAGGCCCTGGGACCCTGGTTCCTCGCCTGTCCCAGCTCCAGATTTGCTGTGGGGAGGGCCCTTGTGACAGTTCTGCCCGTAGCGTGTCAGCAGTTCTTCAATAGTCATGGTAGCCTCTTCATGCAGCAATGCAGCCTCCTCATTGTCCACTGCAGGGAAGAGGCTAAATCAGAGCCCCCATGCCAGACTCCTCATGGGATAAGTCCCTCTCACTACCAAGACATCCTCTTAGCCTCAATTTCAACTTCCCCACAACCTCCCACTCCTAAGGTTCCTTTCACTTATCAGGTCTCAGAAGAACATCTCCTAGCTTCCTTCTCCTACAAAGACCTCTTTTGGTCTGTGTCTTTTACCCGCTTCTTAGTCAAGGGAACACTAGTTACTGTATTTCCCCTCTCACTTTCATTTTTTATTGTTAAGCTAAAACCCCTATTCTGGCTGAGAACCCAAGAAGCCCACAGTGCTATTTTAGGCCTAGAGTCCAGGCTTAATGACTGGCTACTGGGGATCATGATTGCTCCAGTCTTAGAAAAAAGGTCATGTAAATAACAACAGGAACCAGGAAGACCCATCACAATGACAAAAGATAATGTATATAAAAATGCTTAGAATTATGACACTAGGTAAAACAAAGGTTAATTCTCGCCCTCCTTTTCAAAACGACATGTAGAACAGGAAAACACCATAGGGTTCTTTATTGTGAGGAATCCCCAGATCCCTAGGAAGCCATTCTCTCTCAGAATTGATGATAATAAAATGCTAATTTCCTTTCAAACAGAGTATGCCACACTCACCATCATCTTCATCAGCTACTTTTTCTTTTTCATCTTCATCCTCAGTGGGTCTCCCCGCAATCTGTGCCAACTCCTTAATGACTTCCTCAGTGGTCAATTTGGCATCAATAGCCAAGAAGGCATCTTCTAAAGCCTTAATAGAAGCAAAACAGTATGAGGCAAGTACACAATGGGAAACATCCACAGACATAAAATAATTCATAAGCCTGGGAATCATAAGGCAGACCTAATAAGACCCAAGAGCGTAAAAACTTCCTTTAGGCACAGAATTCTTTAAGAAGAGAAACAGCAAATAAGCAACAGGTAGAGGTCAAAGAGAAAGGGAAAGACAAGGGTTGAAAAGTGAGGGGAAATCCATACAAGTGGAAAATGAACAGTGTAGGAAGACAGACCTTCTGTAGCTTGCCTTCCTTGTAGGCCTTCTGATCTTTGATGATATCAGGAAGATATTTGGCACAATACAAGGCAACTTCCTCCCCTAGAAGAAAGATTAGGTTATCCAAAGTACTGCTACCATACACAAAGTAATATAAGCCAGACATGGTGGCACTTGCCTATAATCTCACTACTTGGGAGGCTGAGGCAGGAGGATTGCAAGTTTGAGACAAGCTGAGGCAACTTAGCAAGACCCCATCTCAAAATAAAAAAGGCTGGGAATGTGGCTCACTGGTATAGCACTCTCCTAGCATGTGCTAGGCTCTGGGTTCGATTCCCAGTACTACCACCAAAACGAAAAAATAGTGAGCCAGGAGCAGTGGCACACACCTGTAATCCCAGTGACTCAAAAGGCTGAGGCAGAAGGATCACAAGTTCCAGGCCAACCTCAGCAACTTTGTGAGGCCCTGTCTCAAAATAAAAATAAAAAGGACTAGAGATGTAGCTCAGTGGTAAAGTTCCCCTGGGTTCAATCCCTAGTACCAAAAAAAATTATTTTAAAAAAAGATATAATATATTTATATGCCATACTGGAGGTAAAATCCAAGGGTAGAGGGGAATCAATATCTTAGCATACCTAAAACCCATCTGAAGGACAATGTTTGGGAAGTTCTGATACAGAAAAATGAATTTCACCAACACCACTCTCAGGAGTATATTAATATATCCCCCGTCTTTTCTTACCTGTACACTTTAATTCTTCAGTTTAAAAAAAAAGGATAAATGATAATTTGGGAAGAGGATGTTTAGATGAATTCAAGAGTGGGTATATTATTAACCAAAAGAATACCCTCTGGGGGGAAGGAAATGGCAGAGGAGAGAAATAAAATACCAGGCAAGAAATATCCCAGGGCCAGAACGCTGGAAATAAAAAAATTTAAAAGCTCTTCCTGACAAGTCAAGTCTGGGAATTGGGGGGCCTACAATGTTACCAATATGGTCTGCTAAAGTTACCTCCATGTCCATCGTAGACAGAGAACATGGCTGTCTCACTATCCAATTCAGGTATGCAGTTGTGAGCATCCTAGGAAAAGAACGTAATTGGCATGTCTCAAGGTCAAAGAACATTCTTCCCCATATACCTCAGATTATAAAAACTGCCTTCATATCACTAACCTGGATAGCCTAAATGGCCTAGAAAGAAGAAAGGAAGATAATGATAAAATAGGAAGTATAAGGAAGGGAGAATGGGAAGGAGGAAAATGATGGAAGGGGAAAAGAGGAAGGGAAAGAAACAGATCACTACTTCTGTAATCTAATAGCCCCTGTCTAAGAGATCACAATCCAAACGGGAGAATATTTAGCTCCCCTAACCTAGATCTGACCATTTGGATTTGTGAGGGGGAAAAAAAGGATATTTAAAGTTACTTTCAGGCTCATTCTTTGAGTAACCAGTGAACCTTCAAGGAAAGAAAATGTTAAGTAAGCAAAAAGAGACAGCAAGTTCTTACTAACCCAAAATGTTTCTAAGAGAATCCTAAAACACACTAAGTGAAAAAACTAGAAATTAAACTATATACATGATTACACACACACACACACACAAATAAAGCTATCAAACTACATTGTGTTTCACAGGGCACAGTGGCACAGGCCTATTACCCAGCAATTCAGGAGGCTGAGGCAGGAAGATCATTAAACTTTTTAACGTCTGCCTCAGTAACTTAGCAAGACCATGCCTCAAAAATTTAAAAAGAGGCTGGGGTTGTGGCTCAGTGGTAGAGTGCTTGCCTCACATGTGTGAGGCACTGGGTTCAATCCTCAGCACCACATAAAAATAAATAAATGAAATAAAGACATTGTATCCATCTACAACTAAAAAATATTTTTAAAAAAATTTTTAAAAGGTGGAGTGGGAGCCGGGCACAGTGGCGCAAGCCTGTAATCCCAGCACTTAGGGAGACTGAGAGAGGAGAATTGTGAATTCAAAGCCAGCCTCAGTAACGGCGAGGTGCTAAGCAACTCAGTGAGACCCTGTCTCTACATAAAACACAAGCTGGGGATGTGGCTCAGTGGTCGAGTGCCCCTGAGTTCAATCTCCAGTACCAAAAAAAAAAAAAAAAAGGTGGAGTGAAGAGATGGGGATATAGCTTAGTAGTAAAGTTTCCCTGGGTTCAATCCCTAGTACCACAAAAATAAAAAATAAAAAACCACATACTGTGCTTAGTCCTTGTCAACTAGAATTTACAAACCCCACTACATTTAGCCTTGCTACCTCCTACCCTCAGGTATTATACCTAAAGAGAAGTTGGTAAATAGCCCTGCCACACTGATGTTTTGTTGGAAGGTTGAGTTTGATCAAATTCTTCTAACAACAACATTCTGCCAAATGGTCATGGCAAGGCCAAAGCTCAAGACTCTAAGACCTACATAGAAGTATGCTGTCGCTTATTTTGCCCCTTCCTGGAAACAATCCAACCAGGCTGGGGATGTGGTTCAGTGGTGGTGTCTTGCTTAGCAGGCCAGAGGCCTTGTTTCAATCCCCAGCACCATTAAAAGAAATAAAAAAGAAAAAAAAAAGGTAAAGAGTTCACAATATATTGTGATAAAAAGAAAAAAAAATTAAAGGTATCTGTATGTATATGTTGGTCTGGAAGATCACATATCAGTCAAGGATGAGATTTTGGTAATAATTATTTTCTACTTTTCAAAATGTGTTTTCAGCTTTTTGTACAATAAGCCACATTGTTCCATTATAATCATAAAATGAATTTATGAACTGGCCTTGAGTCACCATTCTACTACATATGGTTCTCTCTTGGTATCCATGTCAGAGTGATTTCAGGATCCCTCATGGACACCAGAATCTGTAGATGCACAAGTCCCTTATATAAAATGACACAGAATTTGTACATAACCCATGCATATGCTCTTGTGTACTTTAAATCTCTACATTACCTGTGCTAACAATGTAAATGGTATGTAAATAATTGTTATACTGTATTGTTATACTGTAGTTTATTTATACTGTATTGTTTAGGGAATGATGACAAGAACAAATCTATGTATGTTCAATACAACCACAATTTTTTTCCTGATTTGTGTGTGTGTGTGTGTATGTGTGTTGCTAGGGATTGAACCCAGGGCTCTGTGCATGCGAGGCAGCACTCTACCAACTAAGCTATATCCTTAGTCTCCTAAATATTTTTGATCCAAGACTGGTTGAATCCACAGATGTGGAACCCATGAATACGGAGGGCAAACTATCCTGTATGATATCTGGCCAGCTATCTGTGGTATGCCTTCATTTTATTCTCTGTAATATAGAATAACAACATCTGCACTTCTGATGTTATCATAGGATTATTGTGAGGACGACCAAAAAAAAAAAAAAAAGGGAGAGGGGATCCTTCATAAACTGAAACTTGCTCTATAAATATATATCCTACTTTGACTCATGCCTGTAATCCCAGCAGCTCAGGAGGCTGAGATAGGAGGATCATAAATTCAAAGCTAGCCTCAGGGCTGGGACTGTAGCTCAGAGGTAGAGCGCTTGCCTAGCATGCGTGAGGCACTGGGTTCGATCCTCAGCACCATGTATAAATAATAAATGAATAAAATAAAGATCCATCAACAACTCAAAAAATATTGAAAAAAAAAAAAAAAAAGCTAGCCTCAGCAAAAGAGAGGTGCTAAACAACTCAGTGAGACCCTGTCTCTAAATAAAATACAAAATAAGGGGTGAGGATGTGGCTCAGTGGTCAAGTGTCCCTGAGTTCAATCCCCAGTACAAAAAAAAAAGATTCACCTTATATAGAGAGGTTCTCAGTTCCTAGAACTATTCCATATTACCCTCTCCTTTACTTCTTGGTGAGGTTTTATTTTTTTATATATATGTTTAGTTATAGATGGCACAATACTTTTATTTTTATTTTTTTTAATGTGGTACTAAAGATCAAACCCAGTTCCTTACACATGCTAGGCAAGCACTCTACCACTGAGCTACAACCCAGCCCTCTTGGTGAGATTTTAATCTATATTCTCACTTGGAACTGTTCGACCTTCTGAGAACACTTCAATTTCCCTTCACATCTTTGTTCATAACCTTTACCCTTGGCTTTCTCTGTCTCTTTCTGAGCCAGAGCCAAGCACTTCAACACTATCACTTAGCAATCTAGAATAACCCATCCAGCCTTGTATAATACTTTACCTTTGAATCAGAACTACTAAGTATTACTACTCATAAAATGCATGATATCATGTTGACTGTGACCACTACTTCTAGTCAACATCTTTTCTGTATTCTGTAGTGACTCAGTATACACAGCCAGTTGCAAACCTTTCTCACTCCACTGAGGTTCTCAATGGTCTTATACTCCAGAACTACCTCATCTTCCCTATTCTACTTCAAAGTTTCTTTGTAGATTTATCTAGCCTGTCATTTACCTCTGGCTCCTCTCTTCCTAGATTAAGATTTTATACTTCTAATCTCAAACTCTTCTCAGTCAAGATCTTTTTTTTTTAATATTTATTTTTTAGTTGTAGGTGGACAGAATCTTTATTTTTAATGTGGTACTGAGGATCGAACCTAGTGCCTCACGCATGCCAGGCAAGCACACCACCACTGTGCCACAACCCCAGCCCCTCAGTCAAGATCTTACTTGACTGCAATCCCAGTGGCTCAGGAGGCTGACGGGAGAATCAGGAGTCCAAAGTCAGCCTCAGCAACGGCGAGGCGCTAAGCAACTCAGTGAGACCCTGTCTCTACATAAAACACAAAATAGGGCTGGGGATGAGGCACAGTGGTCGAGCATCCCTGAGTTCAATCCCCAGGACCAAAAAAAAAAAATCTTACTTTATGAGAAGGTAATAATCATAACAGTAATCCAAACAGCCCTTTGGCCTTGAACTCTGTAAGAAACTACAGTTCTATATCTCCAGTTACCTTTTTCTACAGGATATCTTTTTTCTTTACCTCAAAGTTCCTGTAAACTCAGAACTAAGAATTAAAACCAGTTCTTTAATCCCAGCACTTTGGGAGGCTGAGACAGGAGAATTGTGAGTTCAAAGCCAGCCTCAGCAATGGTGAGGCACTAAGCAATTCAGTGAGACCTTGTCTCTGAATATACACAAAACAGGGCTGGGGATGTGGCTCAGTGGTTGAGAACCCCTGAGTTCAAACCCCAGAGATAGATAGATACATAGATAGATAGATAGAAGATAGATAGATAGACAGACAGATAGATAAAATAAAACCAGTTCTTTCCCTACAGGTCTTCTTTCTTTCAGTGGGTGGGGGCAACACCTAATACTAGTCATCCTTAACTTCTGGTTGTCTTTCACCATTGATCACTGAGTCTGCTGAATTTTCCTTGATAGCTTTGCATCACATTGTTCCTGAATTGCTTTCCTTTAAGGCACTCAAGCTTCATTCCTACCCATCTCTTAATTCCCAAACACTCCCCAACTACTCCATTCTTGTGTGTGTGTGTTGCTGGGGAATGAATCCAGGGCCTTGTGCATGCTAGGCAAGCACTCTACCAAATGAGCTATACCCTCATCCCCTCAACTACTCCGTTCTTTTTTTTCTTAGTTGTTGATGGACACAATGTCTTCAATGTCTTTATTTTATTGCTTTGTATGTGGTGCTGAGGATCGAACCCAGGGCCTCACGCATGCCAGGCAAGCGCTCTACCGCTGAGCTACAATCCCAGCCCAACTACTCCGTTCTTGATACTGACACTCCCTTCTCTCCCCAGCAAAGTAGTAAGCAAGTCTACCTAGTCATTTCCTCCTATCCCTCTAAAATACATTTTCTTCTCCCATTTTTCTATTATCCTCTTTCCTTACATCTCACCACCTCCAAGATCTTTCCAAATCACACTAATGCTCTAAACTTTTAGTATTTCTTGCCTCTACAGAAAATGAACATTCAGTAGATGCTACCTTGTATTGTCATCTAACATTCCACGGGGTAGAGAGGGAGTCCTAAGTCTTCAAAACTGGACTTTAAACCAACATAAAAGCAAAGATTATTTTAAATCTATAGCTCTGGGGCCCTCACACCACTGCTATACAGCAGGCTTTCCACCTCTGCTCAGGATGGAGCCAGAGTTTAGATATGTTTTTTTGCCCAGAGGTTCACATGTGCTAAAGGCTTAGACCCAGTATAGTGGTAAACCTTAAAAGAGGTGGGATCTAGTGAAAGGTAATTAGGTCATAGGGCTCCATTCTTATGGAAATTAATGCTGGCTTACAAGAGTGGATCAGATCTGGTTGGAGTGTATTAGTTCCTACAAAACTGGGTTGTCATAAAAAGAGGGAGCCTGGCCCCTCCCTGGTCTCCCGATTCCTGTCTTGCCAAATGATCTCTTCTGCACGTGCTTTTGTAATCTGCCTCACCAGAGCCAGATAGATTAGAGCACCATAGTCATGAACCTCCATAACTGTGAATTAAATAAATTTCTTTGTGTGTGTGAAGGAGGGTACTAGAAATTGAACTTGCTAGGCAAGTGCTCTACTACTGAGCTACATCCCTAACCATCCTTTAAAATTTTATTTTGAGAAAAGATCTTGCTAAGTTGCGCAGGCTGACCTTGAACTTGCAATCCTCCTCTCTCAGCCTCCTGAGAAGGTAGGATTATAGCCAATGCACCTGGATAGATCTTTGTGTTTTTTTTTAAGTACCCAACTCCAGGTATTTTGTTATAGCAACACAAAGTGTACTAAGGCAGATTATGAGTTCTCAACTGTCTAGGACAACTACCTTAATGAGGCCTTCCCCTTCATTTCCTAGATATATCCTTACACAATAACCACGACAATGGTCTAGAAGAGATGACTCACCTGAGTCAAGGGTATTAGGCCTTCCTTGCCTTGCTGAATCATATCCCACAGCCCTTCTAACCTCCTTTGCAACCAACACATCCAGGTTATATTCCCTAATGCCAATATCCTCAAATTACAAATACAAAGTTCCTGTTGTCTCAGGATCAACTACTTTGATTTATGACATATATGTTTATCTAAATCGTTGCATATCAAGATAAAAGACTTGAAGGCAGTTAGAAAGGGAACTGTATTTTTGGTTTAAAAAGTCTTCTAAAAAAAGTTATGTGGGGCTGGGATTGTAGCTCAGTGGTAGAGCGCTTGCCTCGCATGCGTGAGGCCCTGGGTTCGATCCTCAGCACCACATACAAAGCAATAAAATAAAGACACTGTGTCCATCTACAACTAAAAAAATATTTAAAAAAAAAAGTTATGTGAGGGCTGGGGTTATGGCTCAGTGGTAGAGTGCTCGCCTAGCACATGTGAGGCACTGGGTTCGATCTTCAGCACCACATAAAAATAAAATAAAGATATTCTGTTCACCTACAACTAAAAACATAAATATTAAAAAAAAAAGTTATGTGATATCTGACTTTTAAAGTTGTATGTTTATACTTGATTAAAAAATTACTACTACTTGGGCTGGGGTTGTGGCTCAGTGGTAGAGCACTTGCCTAGCACGTGTGAGGCACTGGGTTCAATTCTCAGCACCGCGTGTAAATAAATAAAGATTCATCAACAACTAATAAAAATATTTTTTTAAATATTTTTTTAGTTGTTGATGGACACAATGTCTTTATTTTATTGTTTTGTATGTGGTGCTGAGGATCGAACCCAGGGCCTCACGCATGCAAGGCAAGCACTCTACCGCTGAGCTACAATCCCAGCCCTAATAAAAATATTTTTAAAAAATTACTACTACTAATAAACCAGTTAGTGACACGAGAATGGAAGGGAATAGTTTCCTTGTTTTACTGATATAAGGTATCATTTGCTTTAGTTTGGAGGATAGTAAAAGTCTTGGATATGTAAAAAGTAACAATAGTAAGCTTTAATTAAAAAAAAACTTTTCCTTTCTAATCATTTTTACAATTTATTTGTAAATTACTATACCATCTTACTATATGCTTACATCTTCAAGAAATATCCCATAAGGGCTTTAAGTCTCCTTCTTAGTTCATAATTGATGGCTCAAAAGCATTTGTATTATTTTCCTTGAATTTCACTACCTGACCTAGTGTTCACATAGGCTAAACAATGTCTTATCATTCACATGCTCAAAAATCTTCTAGCAAGGGCTGGGATTGTAGCTCAGCGGTAGAGCGCTTGCCTTGCATGCGTGAGGCCCTGGGTTCGATCCTCAGCACCACGTACAAAGCAATAAAATAAAAAAACATTGTGTCCATCTACAACTAAAAAAAAAATTTAAAAAAAAAAAAAAAAAATCTTCTAGCAATTGGACCGATATTTCATTTTTCAGGAGTCTGACATCATTTGTGAGATTTTTTTCCTCCTACACATAGCAGCCACTTCAATTTCAATTAATCACTCATAAAAATGTGAACAACTGGGGCTGGGGTCGTGGCTCAGTGGTAGAGCGCTTGCCTGGCATGTGCAAAGCACTGGGTTCGATTCTCAGCACCACATATAAATAAATAAACAAAAAGATCCATCAACAACTAATAAAAATATTTAAAAAAAAAAATGTGAACAACTGAACTGGGGATGGAGCTCAGTGGTAGAGCATGTGCAAGGCCCTGGGTTCGATCCCAAGTACTGCCCCCCACCCACAAAAAGTAAACAATTACCTCATACCCTTTAAGATGATGGCTTTTTTTTTTTTTTTTTTCCGGTACTGGAGGTTGAACTCAGGGGCACTTGACCACTGAACCACATCCCCAGCCCTATTTTGTGTTTTATGTAAAGACAGGGTCTCACTGAGTTGCTTAGCACCTCGCCATTGCTGAGGCTGACTCTGAACTTGCGATTCTCCTGTCTCAGTCTCCCAAAGTGCTGGGATTACAGGCGTGCACCACCTCGCCCGCCTGATGGCTAACAGTTTTAAAAAGACAGATAACAACAATTGCTAGTGAGGTGTGGAAGAATCAGAATCTTTGGAAACTGTTGGTAGGAATGCGAATCGGTACAGTTCCTGCTGAAAACAGTATGGCAGCTCCTCAAAAAATTAAAAATAGAATTATGTTATGATGCAACAATTCCATTTCTGGGTATAACCCCCCACCCCAATTTGAAAACAGTATCAAAGAGATTTTCTTTCTTTTTTTTTTTTTTTTTAATTTTTTTTTGTTTAGTTGTAGATGGACACAATGTCTTTATTTTACTGCTTTGTATGTGGTGCTGAGGATCGAACCCAGGGCCTCACGCATGCGAGGCAAGCGCTCTACCGCTGAGCTACATTCCCAGCCCTCAAAGAGATTTTCTATACTCACGATCATAGCAGCTTTATTCAAAGGAGCCAAAAAGCAAAAGCACCCAAGCATCCAACAACAGACATGGATAAACAAATTGTGACATTGACATGCAATGGAGTATTATTCAGTCTTTGCTTTTTGGATTGAACCTAGGGCACTTAGCCACTGAATCACATCCCTGGCCCTTTTTACATTTTATTTTGAGACAGGGCCTCACTAAATTGCTTAGGCTGGCTCTGAAATTGTGATCCTCCTGCCTCAGCTCCTGAGCCACTAGGATTACAGGTGTGTGCCACTGTGCCCAGCTCTCATTCAATCCTAAAAAGGAAGGAAATTCTGACACAGGCCACAACCTGGACAAACTTTGAAGAGAGTATGCTACATGAAATCAACCAGTTACAAAAGACAAATACTGTGCAATTCCACTTATATGAAGTAGTTAAAAAGTCAAAATCACAGACACACAAAGTAGAATGATGGCTGCCAGTGGCTGAGGAAAATGGGACAGGTGAATTGTTTAATGGGTACAGTTTCGGTTTTGCAAGATGAAAAGAGTTTTGGAGATTGGCCGCACAGTACAAGTGTACTTAACACTACTAAACTGCATATTTTTTAAGTAATAAAGATATAAATTTTGTTACGTGTATTTTTACCACAGTTTTAAAAAAATAAATTAGCCAGGCCAGGTGATGCACACCAGAAATCTCAGCAACTCAAGAGGCTAAGGCAGGAGGATCGTAAGTTCAAGGTCAACCTCAGCATCTTTCTTTTTTTTAAGTTGTAGATGGATACAATACCTTTATTTTATTTATTTGTATGTGGTGCTGAGGATTGAACCCAGTGCTTCACACATGCTAGGCAAGTGCTTTACCACTGAGCCACAACCCCAGCCCAACCTCAGCATCTCAGTAAGATCCTGTCTTAAAATAAAAAATGAAAAGGCCTGGGGAAGGGCTGAGGATATAGCTCAGTTGGTGGAGTGCTTGCCTCACATGCACAAGGCCCTGAGTTCAATCCTCAGCACCACACGAAAAAGAAAAAAAAGGCTGAGGAAGAAGCTCTGTGGTAAAATGTCCCATGGATTCAATCCCCAAAACCAAACAAACAAAAACTTTTCACAAAGAAAAGCCTACTAAGATAGCTTCATTGGTGAATTCTTCCAGATTAAAAATAACAATACATTAATATGGTTGGCTCTTTTCATCTCAGGTTCCATATCCCTGGATTCAACTCACTGTGAATCAGAAAACTATTCAGAGAAAATAAATTTCATCTGCTCTGAACATATGTAGACTTAATATATTAGGCATTATAAGTAATTTAGAGGTGATATTTGGTATCCACAGTGGATCCTGTAATCTATCCCTTTTGTGAATACCAAATGACAACCATACCAGTTCTTCCAAAACTCTTCCAAAACAGAAAAGGAGGCAACACTTCTCAATTCATTCTATGAGGCCATATTATCCCAATATCAAAACTAGACAAACATATCACAAGAAAACTATAGACCAATATCTCTTATGAATATAAACACAAAAATTCTCACCAAAATAGTAGCAAACCAAATCCAGCAACACTTAAAAAGGATTACATATAATGATCAAGTGGAATATATAAACTAAATACGTAAGGTTGGCTTAACATCCAAGAATTAATGAACCATCAACAAAATAAAGTACAAAAGTCACAGGACCTTCTCTTTTTCTCTCTTTTTTGGCAGTTCTGAGGATGGAACCCCCACCCCAGGGCGCTCTACCACTGAGTTATATCCCCAGCCCTTATCATTTTTCATTTTAAGACAGGCTCTCATTAACTTTCAGAAGTAGGTCCAGAACTTGCAGCAATCCTCCTGCCCTCAGCCTCCCAATCATTGAGAAAACCCCGCGATCATCTCAACAGGTAAAAAGTATTTGACAAAATTCAATGCCCACTCATAATAGAAAGACTCAACAAACAAGAATAAAAGGGAATAAAAGAGAACTTCTTCAACCTGTTAAAGAATTCATCTACAAAAGCCAATAGTTAACACACTAGTGAAAACTTTCCCCCTAAGATCAACAATCTTATCAAGGATGTCATACTTTCACCACTGTTCTCGAGGTTCTAGCAAGGGCAATTTGAAAAGATAAATAAAGAGCATTTAGATTGAGAAGGAAGTAAACTATTTGCAGATGGCATGATCTTGCAGAGAAAAAATCCCAAGAAAGCTACTAAAATCAAGTATTAGAATTAATAAATAAGTTTAGCACGGTTGTAGGACATAAAATCAATATACAAAACTCAATCATGGGGGCTGGAGATGTGGCTCAGTGGTAGAGTGCTTGCCTAGCATGTGTGAGGCACTGGGTTTGATTCTCAGCGAAAGGAAGGAAGGAAGGAAGGAAGGAAGGAAGGAAGGAAGGAAGGGAGGGAGGGAGGGAGGGAGGGAGGGAGGGAGGAAGGGAGGAAGGAAGGAAGGAAGGGAGGGGAGGGAGGGAAGGAAGGAAGGGAGGGGAAAAAGGCCATCAGCAACTAATAAAATATATTTTTTAAAAAACTCAATTGTGTAAGTATCCACTAGCAATGAATAATCCAAGAGATCAGAAAAAAGATTATAAATAAATAAGTAAAAATCTAACAAAAAGAACAAAATACTAAGCTAGGTGCGGTGGCGTATGCCTGAATCCCAGCACTTTGGGAGGCTGAGACAGGAAAATCGCGAGTTCAAAGCCAGCCTCAGCAACAGTGAGACACTAAGCAACTCAGTGAGACCCTGTCTATAAATAAAATACAATCTGGGCATGGTAGCACAAGCCTGTAATCCCAGCACTTAGGGAGACTGAGACAGGAGAATCGCAAGTTTAAAGCCAGCCTCAGCAACTCAGTGAGACCCTGTCTCTACATAAAACACAAAATAGGGCTGGGGATGTGGCTCAGTGGTCTAGTACCACTGAGTTCAATCTCCAGTACCCCCCCCAAAATAAAAAATAAAATACAATAAAATAAAATACAAACTAGGGCTGAGGATGTGGCTCAGTACCCTTGAGTTCCATCCCCAGTACCAAAAAAAATACTAAGAAATAAATTTATACCCATCACCACCAAAAGGGATTTAATTTAAATTTAACAAAAGAAATAAATATGAACTCTGAAAACCATAAAACATTGCTGAAAGAAATTAAAGATCTAAATAAATAACAGTACAATATATCAAAACTCCAGGTACCTTTTTGCAAAAATTGACAAGCAAATGCTAAAATTGATATGGAAATGTGAGAGACCCAAAAGAGAAGAAACAAAAATAAATTTGGAAGACTCATACTTCCCAACTTTAAAACTTACTATAGGGGCTGGGGTTATGGCTCAGTGGTAGCGTGCTTGCCTAGCATGCGTGAGGCACTGGGTTCGATCCTCAGCACCACATAAAAAAAATAAAGATATTCTGTCCATCTACAACTAAAAAATAAATTAAAAAAAAAAAAACTTACTATAAAGCTACAATGATCAAGATTGGCCGGGCGCAGTGGCGCACACTTGTATCCCAGCACTTTGGAAGGCTGAGACAGGAAAATCATGAGTTCAAAGCCAGCCTCAGCAATGGCGAGGCGCTAAGCAATTCAGTGAGGCCTGGTCTCTAAAACAAAAACCCAAAATAGGGCTGGGGATGTGGCTCAGTGGTCGAGCATCCCTGAGTTCAATCCCCAGGACCAAAAAAAAAAAAAAAAACCCACAATGAGATATCACTTTATGTACATTAGAGTAGCTATTATAAAAACACAAGTGTAGCCGGGCGCGGTGGCTCACGCTTGTAATCCCAGCACTTAGGGAGGCTGAGACAGGAGAATCGCGAGTTCAAAGCCAGCCTCAGCAAGGGCGAGGCACTAAGCAACTCAGTGAGACCTTGTCTCTACATAAAACACAAAATAGGGCTGGGGATGTGGCTCAGGGGTCGAGTGCCCCTGAGTTCAATCCCCGGTACCAAAAAAATAAATAAATAAATAAAAAATAAAAATAAAAACACAAGTGTAGAAAAACATGGAGAAAATGACACACTCATATATTGCTGGTGGGAATATAAAATAGGACTGCCACTTTAGAAGTTTAGTAGTACCTTAAAATGTTAAACATGTAGTTACTATATAGCCCAGTCTGAAGGGGGAAAAAGCAAACTTTTTTCCCTAATTTACTCTCACAAGGCAAAATAATTATAACCTTAGGATTTTCCCCCACATACCAAGCAAGCAGTCCTTAGGCAGTAGACACTAGCTGGGCATTCTCTAATTCACCTCAATTTTGACACTGTCTAGCTAGATGGAGATGGCATCAGATCCCACAGGATGAGGGCATAGTCCTACAAACTGCCTCTCCCCACTCCTACTGCCAATCACAAGCCCCAACTTGTTTTACTTGTGCTTCAGATCTACTGGCTAAAAATCAGATTTTCTACTCTCCCTTCCTTGGATTCAAATAATTTGTTAAAGTGGCTCACAGGCCTCAATGAAACACTTATATTTATTAGTTTATTATGAAAGATACTACAGAGGGCCTGGCACAGTAATGCACACCTGTAATCCCAGCAACCTGGGAGGCTGAGGTAGGAGGATCACTAGTATGAGGTCAGCCTCAGCAACTTAGCAAGATTCTGTCTCAAAATAAGAAATAAAAAGTGGGAATGTAGCTCAGTGATAAATGCCCCTGGGTTCAAGCCCCAACATCAATAATAATTATTATTATTATTAATAAAGGAAAAATACTTAACTACAAATAGATGAAAATATGTATAAGGCACTGGATGTGGGAAGGTGGGCATGCCACCCTTTAGGAATGTCACATTCGGGTACCCAGAAGCTCCCCAAACAGTCCTTTCAGTTGTTTGTTTGTTTTTTAAAGGTTGACTTTTTTAATCATAGCTTTATTTTTATCTATTAATTTGTATGTGGTGCTGAGGATCAGACCCGGTGCTTCACCCGCGGTAGGCGAGTGCTCTACCGCTGAGCCACAACCCCAGCCCCAGCCCTTTCAGTTTTTTTGTTTTTTTTTTTTTGGTACTGGGGATTGAACTCAGGGGCACTCGATCCCTGAGCCACATCCCCAGCCCTATTTTGGGTTTTATGTAGAGACAGGGTCTCACTGAGTTGCTTAGTGCCTCGCCATTGCTGAGGCTGGCTTTGAACTCGCGATTCTCCTGTCTCAGCCTCCCTAAGTGCTGGGATTACAAGCGTGAGCCACC
>PVHX01006567.1:0-25401 GCA_004024805.1 Geosciurus inauris | reverse complement strand
TCAGTTTTTAATGGAAGCTTCGTTATATGGGCATTGTTGATTAAACCACTGGCCAAGAGTGATCAACCTCAGTAGTAGTAGCTCTACTTGGAAAGTGGAGGAATAGGGTAAAGTCCCAACCTCCTAATCATACCTCCATCTTTCCTACACACCCCTCATCCTGAAGTTTCCTATGGACTGCCAGTTACCAGTCAATTCATTAGCATACAAAGTCACTTTTGTGACTTTAAAGATTTTAATGGTTATACCACAATATTGCAATTCCACTCATAGGTGTATACCCAAAAGAAATGAAGATATTATTTTCACAAAAACTTACTCATGAATGTTCATAACATCATTATTCCTAATGGCCAAAACATGGAAATCCAAATGTCTCAACTGTCATACAGATTAAAAAAATAACACACACAGAGACAGGTACGGTGGTACACACCTCTAATCCCAACAGCTTGGAGGCTGAGACAGGAGGATCACAAGTTGAAAGCCAGCCTCAGCAACTTAACGAGGCTCTCAGCAACTTATTGAGACCCTGTCTCTAAATAAAATATACATATAAGGCACAGCTGGGGATATGGCTCAGTGGTTAAGTGCCCCTGGATTCAATCTAAGAAACCAAAAAAAAAAAAATACAAACACACACACACACACACACAGGAATATTATTCAGCAATAAAAAATGAAGTACTAATTAACTCATGATACAACACTAACAACCCTTAAAAATATTATGCTGCTGGGCGTGGTGGCTCAAGCCTGTAATCCCAGCACTTAGGGAGGCTGAGACAGGAGAATCGGGAGTTCAAAACCAGCCTCAGCAACGGTGAGGCGCTAAGCAACTCAGTGAGGCCGTCTCTACATAAAACACAAAATAGGGCTGGGGATGTGGCTCAGTGGTCGAGTACCCCTGAGGTCAATCCCCAGTACCAAAAAAAAAAAAAATGATGCTTAGTAAAAGCAGTCAAGTATTAAAGGTACATAGTGTCGGGTGTGGTGGCACAGGCCTGTAATCCCAGCAGCTCAGGAGGTTGAGGCAGGAGGATAGCAAGTTCAAAGCCAGCCTCAGCAACTTAGGGAGACCCTAAGCAACTCAGCAAGACCTGTCTCCAAATAATAAAAAAAAATGGCTATAGAGGGGCTGGGGCTGTAGCTTAGTAGTAGAGCATTTGCCTGGCACATGTGAGGCACTAGCTTCGATCCTCAGTACCACATTAAAATAAATAATAAATGAATGAATTAATGAATGTATTGTGTCCATCTACAACTAAAAAAAATAAATAAATAAAAAGGAGATTGGCACAGTGGCTCATGCCTATAATCCCAGTGGCTTGGGAGGCTGAGGCAGGAGGATCAGGAGTTCAAAGCCAGCCTCAACAAAAGTGAGGTGCTAAGCAACTCAGTGAGACCCTGTCTCTAAATAAAACACAAAACAGGGCTGGGGATGTGGCTCAGTAGTACAGTGCCCCTAAGTTCAATCTCCAGTATTAAAAAAATAAAAAAAAAAAAGGGCTAGGAACATGACTCATTGGTTAAGCACCCCTGGCTTCACTCCCCAATATCCAAAAAAATAAAAATAAATAATTTAAAAATAAATAAAAGAAAAAAACAATAAAGGTACACATTTATTATTCTGTTTAGATAAAATGTTTAGAATAGGTAAATCCACAGAGACAGAATATAAATTAGTGGTTGTCAGGGGTCAGGGAAGCAGAGGTAGGAAATGACTAGCAAGGGATACAACTCTAAAACTGTGGTGATAGCCATACAACTGTGTGAATATACCAAAATCCCTGAATTGTACTCTTTATGAGTAAACTGTATCTTAATAAAGTTGTTTAAAACTGGACCTGCCAGAGCTGGAGGTGAAAATCAGTGACAGAGCACTTGCCTAGCATGTGCAAGGCCCTAGGTCCAATTCCCAGCAATATGATTGAAAATAAAAATAGATAGGTTGAAATACTACATTTATGAACTAGATCCAGAGAGATACAAAACAAACAACTCCACTGGAATAAGAACCGTCTACAGAAAGCCATTAAACATCAGGGATGTTTTAAATTTACTTCAAAAGATTTGTTTCCAGAGAGCATGACTATTAAGAGCAGCTTGGGAAGCTGAGGCAGGAAGACCAAAGTTCAGTCAGCCTCAGCAATTTAGCAAGAGCCTGTCTCAAGAATAAAAAGGACTGGAGATACACCTCAGTGACAAATGCTGGGTTCAATTCCCAGTACCAAAACCAAGAACAACACTCACCCTGGTCCATAGCAAGAAGGGATGGAGAGAAGCGGAAAATACACAATGCCGGCTATGGATGGCTACCTCAAGAAAAAGAACTAAAGACTGAATATGCATCAGAATATTAGCAATCTGGTATGATAATTTTACCTTAACTAAATCATTAGGACCAAATATATAAGGTAAACAGATTTAATTAGTGGAATTAAGTTCTAAAGGTTAGTAGGAACAGGAGCAACACTGTATATATTTTTTTAAACCACTGAACTATATCCCCAGCCCAAAAGTATACTTTTTGAAGATAAGATTCACTTAAAAGGATACAAGTCAGAGTTATTTTCTTGCAACAGCAAAGAAACTGTTATACTTTTGGGAGAAAGAAAAGGAAGTCAGAAGTTATCAATGAAGCAGAACAGGATCTCAAACTACTTCAGAAAGATTTAATTAGGTATATTTAACTATTCAAACAAGGGTGAATTCAGAAATATCACATTAGAAGATTTAATGCCATCAGTTAACTCTCAGGAGGAAGATTAGGATCTAAGAAATAGTCTAGCAAGATCTCTCTCTAGGGCTGGGATGGTAGGTCAATGGTAGAGCACTTGCATTGTATGCGTGAGGCACTGGGTTTGATCCTCATCACTACATAAAAATATATTGTGTCCATCTACAACTAAAAAAATATATATATATATATTTTTTAAAATCTCTTTCTACACACCAGGAGAAACAAACAAACAAAAAAAAAGGAAATGCCCAGCAGAGAAGCTGAAGCACAAACTCCCTGGGCACAGGACCTAGAAACAGAATATCCATGCAACTCAATTCCTAAGGAAAACGGTGGGGTAGGGGGGGCGCTCCAAATAAATGGAAAAACCATTTCCATTCCACAGAAGGAAATGGAAAACTTGAAGAAAAAGCCTTGCTGATATATTCATCTCAACTCTCAAAAAAGAAAATGCCATAGAAATGGAACCTGCAGACTTCCCACCCAAACTCCAGCCTTACATTTATGCTTTCCCTTTTAAGCTATATCCAGACCTTTCTAACTCAATTACATTTACCAAGCACCCACTTACACTGTGCATGGCTGGGAAATATGAATTTTATGATTCAGTTTGACATAAATGATAATGATGTCTAGTAAGTGGCTTGAACAGTTTGATCCTTTAGATTCTTTCCACCAAGGCACAAGTGTCCTATTCTTTCTGGGACTCAATTTCCTAGCTGTAAAATGTGGCAACCAAACCAGATGAGAAGAACTATAGGATTCCCTCCACTCTTGAAATGTTATACCTAGTGACAGAACTATTATCAAAGTCTGCTGTGGGTATAAAATTTGAGTCCAAGAACAAACCATTTAAGTCCACACTGTCATTCCAGAGCTAACCACAGGGAGGAGCGAGGGATTTGGGGGAGAAAAAAAATTCCCAAGGGAGTCGGTATTTGGCTATTACCTGAAAACTAGTAAGTAGATAAACCCTCAATTCCAGATAGAGCATTTCTCTAGCCCCTCTACCTAGACCTCACAATACTCTCCACAAAGAGACATACTGCCCATCTTTCTCCCCCTTCGTTTTTACCAGTTTTTCCTGTTCTTTGTAATTTGGCATCCATTTGTCCAACACTACTCTTTATCCCCATGTTTCCTTTTTCAAAGTGAAATTTTCTTAAAAAAAAAAAAAAAGTTTTTCAGTAGGTCGTGACAAAAACATAAAATTGAAAAACAAAAAACTAAACTACTACCAATGCAGGCAACCGACACGTACTGAATAAGTTTTAGAGAAATCCCGAGAAAAAGAAAATTCCCAAGAGTAATAAAAAACCCAGTCTAGTGATTGACACAATTTGTTTTCCAAAGGTCGTAAAAGGCACCCAAAAGACAGTACAAAAGAGTGACAAGTCTTGGAGGTCAGAATGAGTATCTGAAATTAACGTGAGGTGCCCAAGGCCAGGCGATTTAGGTGTTAATAATGAGACTATCTGCCCGGCTTCCTTTCACTGTCAAGTTCTTCGCCACATTTTAAAAACAAAAAAAAATAAAGTCATTTCCACATATTTGGCTCTTCCTGGGAAAATAAACGAATAAAGAATCCCTCTTTCCATCTTTACTCCAACACAAATTCTCACAACACTTATGAGCCTGGAAGGCTGGGTTGGCACGAGAGGATGGCGCGAAGGCACCGGAGAGGGCGGTCAGTGGGCGGAAGGTACATCTCCCCACATGGCAGAGCCCTCGCCTCCATTGGCCACCGGCCCACGGTCCCCAAGCACAGAGTTCCCTCTCGGCCCCCATCTTACGCTCGCTGCCGCTCCCCAAATTGCAGCGGTGGCCGCACTCTCGACTGGAGACCCTTTCCCGAGGAGGACCCCATCTCCCTGACTCCCTTTCTCCGTCAGGTTCCCGCCGTGCAGCGGCCAGCCTATGGTCCCCTGCCGCCTCACCTCCATGGAGACGCGCCAGCCTTGCATGGCGGAGAAGCCGTAGGGCAGCGGAAGGCGCGGGGCGCCGACCCCATCCCCGGAACACTTCACCGTGTTGGGCTGGGAGAGGTAGGCACCCATGGCGTCGGCTAGCCAGCGGCCTAAGGGGGAAGCTAATAGGGCGCGACCTGAGCCGGCGCTGGAGCCGGAGCCCCGGGAGCGCGCGTGGCAGAGGCGAGCCCTGCTGCTCGGCCGACGCAGGGTGCCGGTGAAAAGCGCGAGGCCGGCCAGGAGGCGGTAACGGGACGGGAGCAGAGAGGCAGCGGAAGCGGAAACGGCGCTGCTCCAAACCCCGCCCGGCCGGCGCGGCGCGGCGCGGCGCGGCGCTGCGGGCAGTCATTTCCTTAGCAACTCGCCCCGCCCGCGGGAACAACGGCCCGCCCAACCGTCTCTCCCGCGAGACTGGAGCGGCCACGCCCACCAACGGCCGCGGCCCGCCTCCCGCGGTCCGGGGCGGGCGGCTTGTCTCTTCTAGGTGCCACCTAGTTGTCCTCCGCCTTGTTCCCTAGGCCTGGCCCTTCAGCGTTTTTGTGTGAAGCCTCTTTGTGTCTGATCCGGCGCTTCCGGTCGGTCCTGCAGTGTTATCAGCCTAGTCGTCCCCGCCCCCGGCCCTCAGACTTGGCAAACCCCGCCCGATTCGGTTCAATTAAAGTTGACTAGTATTTGTTCTGAGCTTACACGGTTTGGGGCCAGGCCCTGTGTGAGGCTTTTATGAGAAGAATGTCTTCTGACAAAGAAAGATGAAGACCTTGATCTGTGACATAATTAGAGTTAATACAATATAATAATATTTGGTGCAGACCTCTGAGTAAGAAGAGATCAAAGAGGGGAGGAAGAGCTGTTGCTTGCCGGATTGAAAAGATTGAGATCCTCACAGAAGGCGCCTCAAGATTGCCTTATGCCAAGAGAAAAGGGACTAATGTTAGTATTGGAAGAGTGAGGAAAGAATGTAAACTGCATTTGTGGGATTTTGGAGGAAGCTGACTAGCCTCCTTGGAGAAAGATTTTAAGTAATATTAGAGAGAGAGGTCTAGAGATAGTCATAAGCGCCAAAATGGGTAACTTGGACTTCATTGTCATTCCATGCGCAATCTTTTAGGATCCTTCGTTTAGTCTTTGTGCGCAGGATAAGCTGAAGAGAGAATCTGAGGACTAACTGGTTCCATATGAGATGGCCTGGGGCTGGGGTGCTGGCAGTTGGAAAGGGATAAAACAGATACTAACAAATCCGACTGATAGATTGGATTCAGGAGATGAAAGAGAAAGGAAAAATTATCCAAACTATGAAAAGATCCATTCATTCAAAATAGAAAACTAGTCATGGCCTCTCCCTCTTGCTCTTAGATAGTCCAGATTCCTTAATTACTAGCAAATCACTAGAATGGACCCTCTATAGAAATTCCTTAAAGTGGTTTTACAAGACTCTTTATGCTTGAATGGCTAAAGTGTGTCTGTCCTATTTCTCTCCACTTCCCTACAACTTAGTGGTTCAGCATTTCTGCTGTGGATGCCTTCAAAACTGTGTTTTCTTTGCTTTCACCCTTGGAACACACCTCTTCACTGACCCTACTTGGCCATCACTTTCTCCAGTAAGTCTTCTCTAACATCTCTACACTAGTTTAGTTGGTCTTTTTTTTTTTTTTTGGTGGTACTAGGGATTGAACTCAGGGCTTTGCACATGCAAGGCAAGCACTCTACCAACTGAGCTATATCCCTAGCCCCGCTCTGCACTAGTTTAGATCCCCACTTCTCCTTTTTTTTTTTTTTTAATATTTTATTTAGTTATAGATGAACACAATACCTTTGTTTATTTTATGTGGTGCTGAGGATCGAACCCAGTGCCCCACACATAGGAGGCAAGCGCTCTACCGCTGAGCCACAACCCCAGCCCCCCCACTTCACCATAGTGCCCCAGTATCCTTAGCACAGTTCTTGTATATGCTCAATAATATTTGGGTGAGGTATATATGCTGGAGATTGAACCCAGGGTCTCATGCATGCTAGGCAAATAAATGTTCCACCACTGAGCTACATCCCCAACCCATCAATAATATTTAAATATTTCTTGAATTAATGAACAACACCAAGGTTTTGATTCTCAAATTTGGTGGAGCCATTAACAGAAAATGGTGCAGTTTAAGACAGGGTTCCACATAAATTGCTTAGGGCCTGGCTACGTTGCAGAGGCTGAATATGCAATCCTCCTGCCTCAGCCTCTCAAATTACTGGTATTAGAGAAGGTTTTTTTTTTATTATTTTATTTTTTAGTTGTAGATGGACACAACATCTTTATTTATTTATTTTTATGTGGTGATGATGATCAAACCCAGTGCTTCACACATGCGAGGCAAGCGCTGTACCACTGAGCTACAATCCCAGCCCGAGAGAAGATTTTAATGAGGCTTGAAGGTTGTCATGAATGTGGATGAAATCTCTAACCAAAGTAATGTAAAGGGAGCAAGAAATTTCTCTGCTGCTACTGCCGCTACTTTTTCTTTTTTGGTTTTGATTTTTCCTAAGATTGGAATATGGTATTGTGAAAAGAGCATGAGTTTTGCCATGGATTACCTTAAGAGGCCTCTTTAACAAATTACTTATTCCCTTGCAGGCTGAGTTCCTCATCTGTAAAACAACATTTAATTACTAAAATTGCCTTAAAGGGGCTGGGATTATGGCACAGTGATAGCGTGCTCACCTAGCACGCATAAGGCACTGGGTTCGATTCTCAGCACCCCATAAAAATAAAGATATTCTGTCACCTATAACTAAAAAATAAACATTTAAAAATAAATAAATAAATAAATAAAATAAAATTGCCTTAAAGATAAGAAGAGCCTAATGTAAAGTGTCCAGTTCTTCCTAAATGTTGTATTTACAAAAGATTACCATTTATTAAGTAGCCATGTACAAATATTAAATATGGAGTGGAAATCATATCAGATTATTCTCACAAAAAATGGGAGATGGCTTGAAACAAAATGGAAGAAAAACATACAAGAAAAAAGTGGAAAAGAAAATAATGATGAAGCTGGGTGTGATGGCACATGTCTGTAATCCCAGCACTTTGGGAGGTTGCGACAGGAGAATCACGAGTTCAAAGCCAGCTTCAGCAAGAGTGAGGCACTAAGCAACTCAGTGAGACCTTGTCTCTAAATAAAACACAAAATAGGGCTGAGGATGTGGCTCAGAGGTCAAGTGCCCCTGAGTTCAATCCTTGATACCAAAAAAAAAAAAAAAAAGATGAAAAGAAAAAGTAAGGCACTGGAAAAGTAGTGGTGTCAGAGAAGAATTAAATAAATACTAAGGGTGCTCATGGAAAGTGGGGGGAAAGACGAAAAGAATCAGATGATTTTCCTCCCCCTACCAGCAACCCCATTTATTTCCTCCTAAATCACTACGGTACACTTGCCAAGACACAAAAATGTCATGCTTTGAATGGAGTGTGGGGGAAGGGGCACAAAATGAGACATTACACACAGATTGATAGTCCTTTAAAGTATGAGCTGCAAAAATCTGACTAGTCAAACATGTACTTAAGGGGCTGGTCTGAATGAGAAAAAGTGTCTCTACAATATATACCATATTTGTTCAATAACAAAGAATGAAGACATGGGATTAGTTTGTTGTGGATAGAAAATAACCAATTTTAAGACTTTGGCAATTCCTACACATATTCACAACAATATTATTGGAGTATCACTTTTGCTTTATTAAAATTCCTAAATTGTTTAGATTTTTCTTGTAGCCATTTCTTATCAGACTGATCATTCTAT
The DNA here is from genome assembly GCA_004024805.1 of Geosciurus inauris. Taxonomy (NCBI): domain Eukaryota; kingdom Metazoa; phylum Chordata; class Mammalia; order Rodentia; family Sciuridae; genus Geosciurus; species Geosciurus inauris. The sequence goes on along the minus strand of PVHX01006567.1, from coordinate 16,909 downwards.
CAGATAACTGATATACCAATCATTTTAAAAAACCTTTTTTGGGGCTGGGGTTGTGGCTCAGTGGCAGAGCGCTTTCCTAGCATGCATGATGCACTGGGTTCGATTCTCAGCACCACATATAAATAAATAAAGATCCATCAACAACTAAAATTAAAAAATTAGAAAAAAAACAAAAACTTTTTTGTCTGTTTCCATTTACCTCTCATGAGAAAAAGGAGAAAAGACAATGCTTTAAGGCAGTATTTTTTAAACAAAAGTAATTGTAAAGGATTGGGAATTTAGCTCAGAGGTAGAGAACTTGCCTATCGTGTAAGAACCTGAGTTTTGTCCCCAACACAACAACAAAAAAAGCAGAAAAGGAATCATGAATCCCTATAACATAAATTTTCATATCCCTGGGAATTCAGGAGACCCCATTCTAGGCAATAGAGCCTTAAAAGCTAAATTTTTTAAAAATATATTTTATTAGTTATAGATGGACACAATACCTTTATTTTATTTGTTTATTTTTTATGTGGTACTGAGAATCGAACCCAGTGCCTTACACATGCTAGGCAAGTACTCTACCACTGAGCTGCATCCCCAGATCCAAAAGCTAAATGTTTTAACTTTCAAGTATAAAGTGAGACCAATTCAATTGTAAACATAGATGTAAACTTAGGATCACTCAAAAAGTGTTAGTTCACGTAATCTAAAATATGCTGATATGCTTATATTTTATATATTTCTATTATACTTACATTTGTATTATAAAAATTAAAACATCAACCAGACATAGTGGCACATGCCTGTAATCCCAGCAACTCAGAAGATTGAGGTAAGAGTAATTCAAATTCAAGGCCACCCTCAGCAACTTGGCAAGACTCTCAGCAACTTAACAAGATCCTGTCTTAACATTAAAAAAATAAAAATAAAAAAGGCTTGAGATGTAGCTCAGTGGTAAAGGGTTCCTGGGTTCAACCTCCAATACCACACACACACACACAAAATTTAAAACAAATTTAAAAGTTTTTAAATTCTCATAGAAAACCAAGGTGTCTTGAAAATGAAAACCCTCAGTGGGCAACACACTAGATTGAAAAACATAACATACTTATGAAAAATGTTATCTGAGAGAGTGGGAAAAGGGTGAGAAGGTGGGACAGTGGTCCTCCCCAGTTACCCCAATGCCAGGCTTTTTTTTTTTTTTCGGTTCCTCTTTTGTTGTCTTAAATTTTTTTAAATTGTTGATTATTTTTTAGCTTTATTTATTTATTTTTTGTGGTGCTAAGGATCGAACCTAGTGTCTCACACATGCTAGCAAGTGCTCTAACACTGAGCCACAACCCCAGCCCCTTGTTGTTGTTGTTGATGATGGTGGTACTGGGTTTTGAACCCAGAGTGTTACACATGCCAGGTACATGGTCTGTGACTGAACTACATCCCCAGCTCTACTTCTGTTTTTGACCCTTCCTTCACATACTTTCATAGGTGATGAAACTACACTATTCATAAAATATTACATTTAGAAGTTCAGTGGTTTGATTTGGTTTGGTTTGGTTTAGTTCGCAGTACTACTGGGGTTTACCTGCACACTAAGCATATACTCTACCACTGAGGTACACCTCCAGACCTCAGCAGTGTTTGTTTGTTTTTTCAATAACTTTTCCTCAAGGAAATAGCACTTTTGATACTGTGTCCCTTCCTGGGATGATTAAAGGTGAAAGATTGATTCAGGGAGGGAAAATAAAAATCCAGGGACAAGATATAGAGCTCAGAAAGAAGGAATTTAAATATTTCAAAGTTATTAGAAAAGAGAGTGGACAGAGTCCATTTCTGAGGTTTGAGGATGATCTGTCTTCCCCTTTGTATTTATAAATTTTATCAGGGTGGTGTATTGCACATATTTTTACGTTTTCTGTATTATTTCTATAACATTATTGAAAATCCTTTGAGAGGAAAAAAGACTGCCCCTCCCACAGGTAGCCAGTCCTTAGAGATAATAAAAGACTCAGTTAGGAGCATGCCTTTGATATACAATTTGACCAGTCTGGAGCCAAACCTCCTTTATCTGGACTTTATACCCCAGGAGCCAATATTCTTCTTCCCTAATCATCCCAGGCAATTAGGGACTACCCCAGACACTTAGAGCCAGTCCTATAAAATATTTGCCTTGTCTTGCCTTGCCTTTCCCTTGGAATTGCAGTAAAGGCTCTGGCCCATACTTTCCCCTTGCTACTGTCCTCCCACCTGACCAAAATGTGGCATTTTCCCTGTAAGTCCACATAGCATGTGGCACCTCCTCTCTAGTACCTGTGGGTATAAGACTTTGTTTTCTTGTGCCTCACCTGTGTCTCTTGTGGTCACACCTGACAGTCACCTAAAAAAACACAGAACAGAGGGGCTGGGATTGTGGCTCAGTGGTAGAGTGCTTGCCTTGCATGCATGAGGCACTGGGTTTGATTCTCAGCACTTCATAAAAGTAAGTAAATAAAATATATTGTGTCCATCTACAACTAAAAACAAAAAACAAAAAAATACAGAATAGATATCCCAAAATTGAGATTTTGAAGTCAGAGAAATGATATATTTTATAGTTGCATAGTTGTATTTCTAGAAGGTGAGATATCAATCTTGAAGCAGTCTGTTTAGTCAAGGAAATCACTAGAGTGGAGCCTGTAAAATATATAAAGGAAATACATTCATCCTAAAGAAAACCAAAGAAGGATCATTAACCCACATATGTCAGCCTGATATGCTGGAGTTTTATCTATTTTAGTAACATAAATTGTGTCCATAGCAGGATTGTGCCCTTGCAGGGAGAGGTCATTTGTTTTTTCCAAAATAAGAACATAGACTGAAATGGTTTTTAAAAAATCCTTATTTGTTCTTAGGTATCCTATGTATTTTTTATCCAAGTGTTGTATACAGGAGATCACAAAAGGGGACCACCCTGAGGAAAGTGCTAACCTAATCCCCACTCTTCATGCAAGAAGACAGACTGGCTTGGACCACTGGTCTCTCACAGGTGGCATGATGGTAAAGTCAGATTATTCAAACACTGGAAAGTGTTGGCAATTTCTGGGATTTCATTGGCCAGGCCAAGGTGCAGGTAAGTGTTTCCCCTAAGGAAAAGGATGGTCTCTTTGTCAGACACTCTAGAATGGAAATAAGCATATTGTGGACTGGGGGAAAAATGGATATTTCAGATGGCTGTTTGTCTCTGGCATTAGGCCTCCAAGGTGTACCACAGTCTGGAGGTTCCTGGTGGGGGAAGCGATCAGGACAAGCCCGCTCTGTTATCAGGAATCTGAAGAAAAGCCACTTCTAGTGGCAGATGTGGGCTATTCTTTGCTTTTTACATGTCCCCTTCCTCCCATCCCATACTAAGTAGGGATTGAACCCAGGGGAACTCTACCACTAAACTATCCCAGCTCTTTTTGTTTTTAATTTTGAGACAGGGTCTTGCTAAATTGCCCAAGCTGGCCTCAAATTTGCAATCCTCCTATCTCAGTCTTCCAAGTTGCTGAAACGATAGGCCTGTGCCACCACACCTGGCACCTTTCTGTCTTGTTAAATGGAACAGCCTGCACTGAGCTGAGTTTGGGGGAATAAAGAAGGAGCGGTGGCGCAAGCCTGTAATCCCAGCACTTAGGGAGGCTGAGACAGGAGAATCATGAGTTCAAACCCAGCCTCAGGAACGGCGAGGCTCTAAGCGAGGCACTAAGCGAGACGCTAAGCAACTCAGTGAGACCCTGTCTCTACATAAAACACAGAATAGGGCTGGGGATGTGGCTCAGCGGTCGAGTGCCCCTAAGTTCAACCCCCAGTACCAAAAAATAAAAAAATTTTTTAAAATAAAAAAAAAAAAAAAAAAAAAAAAAAAGAAGATGCAGGCTCAATGATTGCATGTGCAAAACCTTGGGTTCAGTCCCCACCACCAAAAAATTTAAAAGTGAAATCTATATCCATTGAGGTAAGGCCATGTGGAGAACCTGGAAGAGGTGGTAGTGAAGCCCAGGAGCATCAGTGGTCTCAAGCAGGGACAGCTGGCAAAAGTGAGAGCAATTTCCAGGGAGGATCTGTGGTTCACTTAACCATTTCCTAGGGATTCCCTATAATCTCTGAGTAAGAGCATTTTTTTGCTATATAGGCCATTAAGAACTGAGGACACATAGGCTGAGTCTGACAGATTAGCCCAAGAAAACCCTAGTCTCTTACCTAGAAAAGTCCTGCTGCTTTTTATGATCATCACTATGGCAAAAGGTCTTAAAACTGAGGCTCACAGTAAAAAAAAATAAAAAATAAAAAGGTCTGGGGTTGTGGCTCAGTAGTAGAGCCCTTGCCTAGCATGTGTGAGGCACTGGGCTCAATTCCGAGCACCACATATAAATAAAATAAAGGTCCATTGACAACTAAAAAAAAAGCAAGTTTTAACTACCTCTAATCTTATCATGATTATTTATACGTTAGTTTCAACTTGTTTTTTTTAAATTATTGTAGTAAACATAAAATTTAGTTTTAACCATTTTTAAGTGAATGGTTTAGTGACATGAAGCATATTCCAATTGTAGTACAACCATCTCTACCATCCATCTTCAGACATCTTCATCATCCCAAACAAGAATTCTGTACCCATTAAACAATAACTCTTAACCAGCCACAGAGGTGAACATCTGTGATCCCAGGAATATGAGAGACTGAGACAGGTGAATTCCAAGTTGGAGGCCAGCCTCGGCAACTTAGATCCTGTATAAAAATAAAACTTTTTTTTTTTCATACCAGGGATTGAACTCAGGGGTACTTGACCACTGGTTCACATCCTCAGCCCTATTTTGTGTTTTATGTAGAGACAGGGTCTCACTGAGTTGCTTAGCGCCTCGCTGTTGCTGAGGCTGGCTTTGAACTCACAATTCTCCTGTCTCAGCCTCCCAAAGGGCTGGGATTACAGGCATGCACTACTGCACCCAGCTATAAAACATTTGTTTAAAGAGCTGGGAATGAAGCTCAGTGGTAAGGCAACCCTAGGTTCAATTCCTAGTTCAAAAAAGAAAAAACAAACAAACAAACAAAAACCAACCCAAACAATAACTTCATTTCTCACTCCCTCACTCCCACAAGCAATCATTACTATCTTTCTTTCCTTTTTTCCCTCCCTTCCTTTTTCCCTCCCTCCTTTCTTTCTAGTTTTCTGTGCTGGGGATCAGACTCAGGACTCTGCATGCTAGGCAAATGCTCTACCACTGAACCACATCCCAGCCTACTATGACATTTTTTATGAATTTTACTATTCTAGGTACCTCATATAAGTGAAATCATACAATATGTATCCTTTTGTATCTGGCTAATTTCACTGAGCATCTTCACAGTTCATCCATATTGTCACATGTGAAAGAATTTCATTCTTTTCAAGACTCAAGCTGAGCTGGGTGCAGTGAGTGGCACATGCCTGTAATCCCAGCACTTTGCAAGCCTGAGACAGGAGAATCAGGAGTTCAAAGTCAGCCTCAGCAAGGGCAAGGTGCTAAGCAACTCAGTGAAACTCTATCTAAATAAAACACAAAATAGGACTGAGGATGGGACTCAGAAGTCGAGTGCCCCTGAGTTCAATCCTCAATACCAAAAACAAAACAAAACAAAAAAACAAGCCGGCTCAGTCGTGCATGCCTGTAATTCCAGCAGCTCTGTAGGCTGACACATCAGAGGATCCCTAGTTTACAGCCAACCTCAGCAACTTAGAGAGGCCCTAAGCAACTCAGTGAGACCCTGTCTCTAAATAAAATGCAAAAAAGGACTGGGGATGTGGCTCAGTGGTTAAGTGCCCCTGGGTTCAATCCCTGGTACCAAAAAAAAAAAAAAGACTGAATAATATTATAGTACACACACACACACACACACACACTCCTACAAATACACACATATGCATGCATACATTTTTATCCATTATTTTGTTTTTATTAGTGTTTTACAGTTTATACATAATAAAATTTTGACATAATCATAAATGGATATAGCATAGTTTGCTCATTCTCTATCCCCAGTACCTCCCCTTTCCCTTCCCTCACTCTCCTCCTGAACCCTTCCTCTGCTCTACTGGTCTTCCTCCTATTAGTGTTTTCTTAATTGTTGCATAACAGTCATATATGAAAGAGGGAGTCATTGTGATGTATTCATACATGCATATAGCATAAGTTGGTCAATTTCATTCCTCAGCTGCGCCCCTTACCTACCCCTTGTTTATATATTTCATATATGCTACATTTCGTTTATCCATTAATTTTTTTTTTTTGTACAGGACATAGAGAGCTCAGGGCACTTGACCACTGAGCCACATCCCCAGCCCTATTTTGTGTTTTATGTAGAGACAAGGTCTCACTGAGTTGCTTAGCGCCTTGCTTTTGCTGAGGCTGGCTTTGAACTTGGAATTCTCCTGTCTCAGCCTCCCAAAGTGCTGGGATTACAGGCGTGCACCACCGCACCCGGCGTTCATTAATTTTTTGATGGTCATTTGGGTTATTTTTACCTTGTGGCTATTGCAAATAATGGTGCTGTGAACAATGGTATACAAATATCTGCTTGAATCCCCACTTTCCATTGTTTTAGGTACATAGCTAGTGTAAAATTCCATAGATTATATGATGACCATGTTACTTCACCAGCTTCTCTTGAGGAATTGTACTTATTTTATTTTATTTTGTACTGGGGATTGAACTCAGGTGTACTCAACCACTGAGCCACATCCCCAGCCTTATTTTGTGTTTTATGTAGAGACAGGGTCTCACTGAGTTGCTTAGTGCCTCACCATTGCTGAGGCTGGCTTTGAACTTCCAATTTTCCTGTCTCAGCCTCCCAAAGTGCTGAGATTATAGGAGTGTGCCCCTGCTCCCAGCTGAATTGTACTTATTTTTAACACAAAAAAATAATTCTCCCTTTTCAATCAATATTTGCTAAAATATTTTTATTAATCTCTATATTCTCAGTTTTTCTTTGGCCTTACATCATCTTCCCTTCCTAATAATAGTTCTTCCTCCCCTCTAGCTACTTTAAGACCTCAGTGTCTCTCAATTTCTCCCCCCCCCACCCCCTGCCCCTCGCGCCTTTTCTGTTGGTTGTGTTGGGCACAGAAAGATTTTTCTCTTAATCTCTTATTGTTTTCAGCAATTTTATTATGTGCCTTATTGTGGTTTCCTTCTTGTTTCTTCTATTTGAGGTTCATTGAGATTCCTAAAACTACAGGTTTCTCAGATTTGAATTTTTAAATTTTTATTTTGTGTGTGTATACTGAGGGTTGCACCCAGGACCTTGTGCATGTTAAGCATATACTCTGTCACTCAGCGACACCCTCAACCTCTCAAATTTTAAAGTTTTTGACTATTTCTTCAACTGTATTTATGACCTTTCCCATCACTATTTTTGAGACTGTAATCTCATGTAGGTTAGAAAGCTTGATGTTGTCCCACAGCTTGTTGATACTCTGTTGATTTTTTTTCAGTATTTTTTTTGGGGGGTACTGGAGATTGAACTCAGGGGCACTCGACCACTGAGCCACATCCCCAGCCCTATTTTGTGTTTTATGTAGAGACAGGGTCTCACTGAGTTGCTTAGCACCTCGCCATTGCTGAGGCTGGCTTTGAACTCCCGATTCTCCTGTCTCAGCCTCCCAAAATGCTGGGATTACAGGCTTGCACCACCGCACCTGGCTCAGTCTTTTTTTTTTTTAACCTCTGTGAGTTTCATTTTAGATAGTTTTTATTGTAATGTGTTCAAGTTTACTAATTTTTCACTCTGTAGTATCAAATCTGCTGTTAATCCCATTCAGTGTATTTTCTTTCATTGTGCGTGTGTGTGTGTGTGTGTGTGTGTGTGTGTACATGTGCATGTGTGCATGCACTGGAGATGGGACCCAGGGCCTCACAAATGCTAAGCATGTTCTTTACCATTGAGCTACACCCCAAGCCATTTCATTTTTAATATATTTTTTTTATAAATTTTTTTTAATATCTTTGTTTTTTATTTATTTTTTACGTGGTGCTGAGGATCGAACCCAGTGCCTCATGCATGTGAGGCTAGCACTCTACTGCTAAGCTACAATCCCGGCCCCATTTTTAATATATTTTTAATCTCTAAAAGTTCAATTTGTGTCTTTTTATATCTTCCTTTTCTCTCTTTTTCGAAATTTTTTTAGTTGTAGATGGACACAATATCTTTATTTATTTTTATGTGGTGCTGAGGATCGAACCTAGTGCCTCACGCATGCGAGGCAAGCGCTCTACCACTGAGCCACAACCCCAGCCCTCTTCCTTTTCTCTTGTTATCATGCTCATTCTTTCCTCTATCTTCTTGAATATAGTAATGTGTAATAGCCATTTTTTAATCTCTTAGTTGTTTCTGGAATGTTATTTTTTAATTTTTCTTATCTGTATACTTTCTGGATTGATTCGTTTTTTCTCCTTGTTATGTATGATATACTCCTGTTCTTTGCCTGCCTAGTAATTTTTTATTGAATAACAGACATTGTGAATTTTGCCTCTTTGCTAAATTTTTTGGTATTTATTTAAATATTATTAGACTCATCCCCCCCCCCGAAACCCAGATGTATAACTCAGAAACGGTTCAATCTTTTTTTTTAATATTTTATTTTTTAGTTATAGGTGGACAGAATATCTTTATTTTATTTTTATGTGGTGCTGAGGATCGAACCCAGTGCCTCACACGTGCTAGGTGAGTGCGCTACCACTGCGCCATAACCCCAGCCCCACGGTTCAATCTTATAAGGCTTAGTTTTAAGTTTTGTTAGGGTTTGTTAGGGTTGATCCAGACTAGAACAAATTTTACTCTTCTGTGTAGGTAATACCCTTCTGAGGACTCCATCTGATGCCCTGGGCATTAGGAGGACTCTGCTTTCTGGCCAGTGGGAACACAAATTATTTCCTGGCTTTCATGCATTCTGGAAGAGTACTCCACTTATACTTTTTTTTTTTTTTTTTTTGGTACTGGAGATTGAACTCAGGGGCACTCGACCACTGAGCCACATCTCCAGCCCTATTTTGTGTTTCATGTAGAGACAGGGTCTCACTGAGTTGCTTAGCGCCTCTCCGTTGCTGAGGCTGGCTTTGAACTCGAGATTCTCCCGTCTCAGCCTCCCAGAGTGCTAGGATTACAGGCTTGCGCCACCGCGCCTGGCTCCACTTATACTTTTTTGTCCTAGCCTTTGTAGTTTTCTCACATGTATGTTTAGCTCAGTACTCAGACAAAATCTCTTTTTTAAAAATTTTTTTTCTTTAGTTGTAGATGGACATAATATCTTTATTTTTATGTGGTGCTGAGGATCGAACCCAGTGCCTCATGCATGCGAGGCAAGCGCTCTACTACTGAGCCACAACCCCAGCCCTCAGACAAAATCTTGAGAGGATTCTTCTGCAGATCTTCATAGTTCCATCTCTGTGTAGCTCCATCCATTCTGGTAATATCCCCTGAAAATTTTAGCCTCCTTGGCCTCCCTGAACTCCAGAGTTGATCTTCTCAACCCAGTGAGATTGTTAGGCTCTGTTAGGGTTGATCTCTCAACACAACGGAAAGGGTGAGGGGAGGGAGAAGGAAGGAAAGAAAGGAGAGAGGGAAGGAGGGGATTGATCCGAGGGGCACTCTACCACTGAGATACATACCTAGCCTTGCCTTTTCTTTTCCTTCCTTCCTTCCTTCCTTCCTTCCTTCCTTCCTTCCTTCCTTCCTTCCTTCCTTCCTTCCTTCCTTTCTTTTTCTTTCTTTCTTTCTTTTGAGAAAGGCTGTCACTAAGTCGCTGAAGCTGGCCTTGAACTTGCTGTCCTCCTATCAGCCTCTCACACCAGTAGGATTACTTCCCTGTGCCACCTTACCCAGTTTACAGCTTTTTTTTTAATCCTTGAAGTTGAGCAACCCTTTCATGTGAGCCACCCTTTCATGTGCTGCAGTGTGTGTTTTAGTCCATTTTCTGTTGCTGTAACTTGATATCTGTAAGGAGTATCTGCCATAGACATACTGAGACTCACCAAGTTGCTAGCCATAAGGAACAGCAGCCACAGGCATGTTTAGTCATGTCTGGATGCAATCGATAAGGACCATCATCTAGAGACAGACAAAGCAACACTGGAGTGTGATAACAATGAGCACCAACTTGGAACTGTATATTAAGCACTTGTCCTGCCACATCAGAGAGCTTTGTTCCAAGGACATCAGTGAGACTGGCCTTTTGCTATTTGTCCCTGGATCAACTCCACCATTCCTTGACGTCCAGCCATTGGCTGGAGAATACCGTTGTACAACGACAACGTTCGCTCTTTGGCTAAGAAAAGTTGCACAGCATCAGAGGTATTTTTGGGGCTCATGGTTGCCCTAAGATTGTGTGATTTGCTTGTCGTATTTAATTAATGTGAGTTGAATGCTATTTGGGTGCTTCAGCACACCCAACATTTTTTGCACTAATTGTGTTTGATGATTGGTGTGATCGAATATACGCTTGCATTCAAATTCAACCCACTGTCAAAAGCGCTGCTTGGGACAGTGCCCAAGATTGGGCAATTTGTAAAGAAAAGATTTATTTCTTACATATCTGGAGGCTGAAAAGTCCAAGGTTGAGAGGCTGCATCTGGTGAGGGCCTTCCTGATAGTGCAGATTGTCTGCTGTATCCTGAGGCAGTGTTGGACATCACACAGTGAGGCACCTCATCCAAAAGACAAACTGTTTTTTTTGTTTTTGTTTTTGTTTTGGTACTCGACACCACTGAGCCACATCCCCAGCCCTATTTTGTGTTTTATGTAGAGACAGGGTCTCACTGAGTTGCTTAGCGCCTCACCATTGCTGAGGCTGGCTTTGAACTTGGGATTCTCCTGTCTCAGTCTCCCAAAGTGCAGGGATCCAAACTGGTTTTTAAGACAGATTCATGGGCTGGGGTTGTGGCTCAGCGGTTGAGCACTCGCCTTGCACGTTTGAGACACTGGATTTGGTCCTCAGCACCACATAAAATAAAAAATAAAGACATTGTGTTCATCTACAACTTAAAAAAAAAAAGACAGATTCACTCTCAAAATAACCCATAATGAAGGCTGAGCCATTATTATTTAAGCCCCTTTAATGGTTTTATCTAGTGCCTCCTCTTAATATTTCATAATGGGGATTAAATTTCAACATGAATTTTGATAGGGACATTCAAACCATAGCATTGTGTATTTGCTTTATTAGTCCTAAAAGCTTACTTTTAAAATTTGATAACTAATGTCTTTTGTCAATACTTATGAATTCTTTTTTTTTGGTACCAGGGATTGAACTCAGGTGCCCTTGACCACTAAGCCACATCCCCAGCCCTATTTTGTGTTTTATGTAGAGACAGGGTCTCACTGAGTTGCTTAGTGCCTTGCCATTGCTGAGGCTGGCTTTGAACTCGCGATTCTCCTGTCTCAGCCTCCTAAAGTGCAGGGATTAGAGGCGTGCGCCACTGTGCCCAGCTTTATGAATTCTTATCTAGCTGGATGGCACACGCCTGTAATCCCAGCGGCTCCAGAGGCTGAGGCAGGAGGATTGCCAGTTCAAAGCCAGCCTCAGCAAAAAGCAAGGCACTAAGCAACTCAGTGAGACTCTGTCTCTAAACTAAATACAGGTCTGAGGTCATGGCTTAGTGGTAGAGTGCTTGCCTAGCATGTGTGAGGTACTGGATTGGATTCTCAGCACCACATATAAATAAGTTAATAAAATAAAGATCCATCAATAACTAATAAAAATATTTTAAAATAAATAAATAAATAAAATACAAAATAGAGTAAGGGATGTGGCTCAGTGGTCAAGTGCCCCTGAGTTCAATCCCCAGTACCCCCTCCAAATAAAAAGAACTCACCGACATATTCATTTATATCTGGAGAGCAGATAGTTGAGATTGGTTTCACTGGTCTAAAGTGAAGCTACCTGCAGCTCTGTTTCCTTCTGGGGACTATAGGGGAGAATCTGTTTCTTTGCTTTTTCCCACTTCAAGAGCTGCCTGCATTCCCTGGTACCACTTTAATCTCTTGCTTCAGTGGTCACATATTCTTTTTTTCTGTAGTCAAATTTCCCCCTTATATGGACATTGGTTGTTACATTTATTTATTGATTTTATTTTTTATTTTTATTTTTGCCATTCAGCATTGAACCTAGAGGAGCTTTACCACTGAGCCACATCCCCAGCCCTATTTTGTATTTCATTTAGAAACAGGGTCTCACTGAGTTGCTTAGCTCAGCTCAGTTGCCTCGCTTTGGCTAGGGCTGGCTTTGAACTCATGATCCTTCTGCCTCAGCCTCCCGAGCCACTGGGATTACAAGTGTGCACCATCATGCCCAGTTCCCAGTTCTTTTTTTTTTTTTTTTTTTTAGTACTGGGTATTGAACTCAGGGGTCCTCGACCACTAAGCCACATCCCCAGCCCTATTTTGTGTTTTATGTAGAGACAGGGTCTCACTGAATTGCTTAGCGCCTCGCCCTTGCTGAGGCTGGCTTTGAACTCATGATTCTCCTGTCTCAGCCTCCCAGAGTGCTGGGATTACAAGCGTGTGCCACTGTGCCCGGCTCCAGTTCTTTTTATTTCTTATTTTGAGACGGAGTCCTGCTAAATTGCTCAGGCTGGTCTTGAACTTGGGATACTCCCATCTCAGTTTCCCAAGTTTCTGGGATTACAGGTGTGTGCCGCTGCACCTAGCTACTTATCATTACATTTAGAGCCCAGCCTGATCATCCAAGATAATCTCCCCTATCTCAAAAGTTTTAATTTAAACGTGCAACATCTCTATAAGTAACATGTATACATTTCAGCAATTAGGGCATGGATATCTTTGGGGCTTATTATCCAGCTCAACAGACCTTCCCAGGTACTCTTTGTCCATGAAGTCAATCAGATCCTTTATTCATCCTATGTTTAGATGTTTCTCCACTTATGATGACATTACATTGTAATAAAACCATCATAAATTGAAAATATTGTTAAGTAGAAAATTCATTTAATACACCTAACCTACCAAACATTACAGTTTACCAAAATGGTATGTTGGAGAGTGTCATTTGTCTGCTCTCGTGATTGCATGGCTCGCTGCAGCTGCCCAGCATACCACTACCCTGGGAAAAGATCAAAATTAAAAAGTACAGTTTCTACTAAATGTGTATTGTCATTTGGTATCTTTGTAAGAAAAATATAAGATGAGCCAGCGTAAGCTGGGGACTATCTGTACTTCATATATCTATTGTTGGATTTGTCAAGAAATTTAACTATTTTATTATTGTTATTTACACAGATATATTTCCAAATAAATATGAGCTCTTTAAGGAACTTTGTCATATTTGTTTGTTATCTTACTGCCTTCCATGGTGCTTAGCACATAGTCAAAACTAAATCAATATTTGTTTAATAAAAATTAAAATTTACTCTTTGATTCCGACCTGGCAGGACAGCTGTGAACTGTGAAATAATGGAGTCTTAGACTACTAGTGATAAAAGGAACTCCAAAGCTCTTTCCTTGAAGTCTAAATCTGTTTTTTCAGTGAACCATTTTAGATTAAGGTAAGTTGTCTTTATTACTACAACAAAGGTAAGTTCAGTAAGTAAAGCAAACTAAAAAGTTTACATTCTGGGTTTTGTTTTGGGTACTGGGGATTGAACCCAGTGTGCTTTACCACTAAGTTACATCCCTGGTCCTTTTTATTTTTTATTTTGAGACAGGATCACTCCATTGCTGAGGCTAACCTTTGAACTTGTGATCCTTCTGCCTCAGCCTCCCAAGTTGCTGGGATTATAGGCCTGTGCCACTGCACCTGGCTGCTTTAGGGGTTTTAGCCCAGAAAAAACTGTGGAATGACCTGATAATTATTTTAAACTTACAACATTCCTGTGAGGTAAAACAGGCATTACCTCTATGTCAATAAAATACAGAGAAAAAGAAATAATAAATTAATTTGAGTCTAACATAATGGATGGAACACAATTAGGGAAATCAGATCATCTCAGTGAATTCTTAATTTAGATAGGCTATATTTGTGAGTTTTTTTTTTTCCCTCTGCAGTGACCCTATTTATGTTTTTATGTTTATCTTAGACGTTGCCTTTAAAAAAAAAGAAGCTGGCTCAATTCTTTATGAAATTGTATGATATGACCACCAGAATAGAGCTAAAATGACTTCACTTAATGACTTAAAATATGAGCTGAGAGGTCTAAAGAATGAGGCAATGCTCCAAGGGATCATTCCTAGACAGGGATCAAGGGCGGACCATGTGATGGTTACCACCCTTCAAACTAATAGAGTCTAGCTCCCTGTATCAAGTGATTTGTAAACATACAGAAAGCCAGTCTCTTCCTCCTTCCACTCCTGAGATTCACAATTGTTTGATCCAGGGAGGGTCTTGGGAATGTGTATGCTTTGGAGCACCTTAGATAATTCATAATTATCAAGAGATCTAGGCCTCTCAGTTTAAGGTCCTACAGAAATATAAATGCCAAACTTGAAGCAAGGAGCATTTTGATCATGTTTTCAATCTGAAGATACTCTTTTGAAAGAAAGGACCCACACTATATCCCTAGAGGAATGATGAGTGAAGATATAGTTATTGAGTCTCATATTAAAAAAGAAAAGCTTAAGCAACCCAGTATGTTTTCCAATTACCCTGATCTATGGAAACCAAGACCTTGGAATATTTTGGACAGTTTTATTGGTGTGTGATTTTCACACTACCAGATTCACCTATTATAAATTTAATGATTTGCTGGAAAAGATTGGTATGGTGGTGCATCCCTGTAATTCCAGTGACTTGGGAAGCTGAGGCAGGAGAATCTCAAGTTTGGCAATTTAGCAAGAACCTCAAACAACTTAAAAAAAAAAAAAACTTCTCAAAATTAAAAATAAAAGGGACTGGAGATGTAGCTTAGTGGTAGAGTGTCCCTGGGTTCAATCTCCAGTCCTGGGTATGGTGAGGGGGAGATATTTGGTTAATTTAAAGAGTTGTGCAACTGGTATGTCATAATGCAAGCTGTAGTCAACTTGGAAGATCAGAATATCAAGTCACCTGAGAAGCTTAGAATTAGAGCAAATCAAAATAAATAGTCTCAAGAATAAAAAAGACAAGTAGGTTTTATCAAAATAAAAAGGTTTTGAGCCGGGCGTGGTGGCTCAAGCCTGTAATCCTAAAATTTAGGGAGGCTGAGACAGGAGAATCGCAAGTTCAAAGCCAGCCTCAGCAATGGCGAGGCACTAAGCAACTCAGTGAAACCCTGTCTCTACATAAAAAACACAAAATAGGGCTGGGGATGTGGCTCAGTGGTCGAGTACCCCTGAGTTCAATTCCCAGTACCAAAAAAAAAAAAAAAAAAAAAGATTTTGTACAACAAAGGAAACTATCAGCAAAGTGAAAAAAACAACCTATAGAATAGGAGAAAATATTTGTAAACTTTACATCTGATAACATCCAAAACATAAAGAACTCAATTCAATAGCAAGAACACAAATAATCCAATTAAAAATGGTAGAGGGACTGGGCTGTAGCTCAGTAGCAGAGCGCTTGCCTAGTATGCATGAGGCACTGGGTTTGATCCTCAGCACCATATATAAATAATAAATGAATAAAATAAAGATCCATCAACAACTAAAACAAATGGCAAAGGAAGCTGGGTGTGGTGGTGCAATCCTGTAATCCCAGCACTTAGGGAGGCTGAGACAGGAGAATCACGAGTTCAAAGCCAACCTCAGCAACAGCAAAGTCCTAAGCAACTCAGTGAGACCCTGTCTCTACATAAAACACAAAATAGGGCTGGGGGTGTGGCTCAGTGGTCAAGTGCCCCTGAGTTCAATCTCCAGTACTAAAAAAAAAAAAAGGCTAATAGGTAAATGCAAAAAATATTCCACATCACTAATCATCAAGGAGCTGCAAATCAAAACAACAATGAGATATCATCTTCTACCTATTAGAAGGTGATCTTTTATCTGTTATCAAAAAAGACAAAAGGTAGCAAGTGTTGGTGAGGATGAGAAAAAGGGAAACCTTGTACAATACTTGTAGGAATGTAAATTGTCACAGTCATTATGGAAAACAGTATAAGGAGCCTCAAAAAATTAAAAATAGAGCCAGGCACAGTGGTGCATGCGTGTAATCCCAGCAATTTGGGATGCTGAGGCAGGAGGATCACAAGTTCAAAGAGCCTCAGCAACTTAGCAAAGCCCTAAGTAACTTATTGAGACCCTGTTTCAAAATAAGAAATTTAAAGGGCTCATTGGTAAAGTGCCCTTTGCCAATCCCTGGGTTCAATCCCTGGTGCCAAAAATAAAAATAGAACTACCATATCCCACTTCTGAGTGTGTGTGTGTGTGTGTGTGTATGTGTATTTAAATCAAATCTGGATCTCAAAGGAATGTTTGCACTCCCATGTTCATTGCAGCATTATTCACAATATCCATGATATGGAATCAGCCTAAGTGTCCATTGACAGATACATGTATAAAGAAAATTATATATGTATAGATAATGGAATATTAATCCAATCTTTTTTTAAAACTTTCTCTTTGGGGCTGGGATTGTGGCGCAGTGGTAGCGTTCTCGCCTAGCACGCGTGAGGCACTGGGTTCGATCCTCAGCACCACATAAAAATAAAATAAAGCAGCCGGGCGCGGTGGCTCAAGCCTGTAATCCCAGCACTTAGGGAGGCTGAGACAGGAGAATCGCGAGTTCAAAGCCAGCCTCAGCAATGACGAGGTGCTAAACAACTCAGTGAGACCCTGTCTCTACATAAAACACAAAATAGGGCTGGGGATGTGGCTCTGAGTGGTTGAGTGCCCCTGAGTTCAATCCCCAGTACCAAAAAAAAAATAAAATAAAATAAAATAAAATAAAATAAAGCTATTGTGTCCACCTAAAACTAATAAATAAATAAATAAATATTTTAAAAAAAAA
>PVHX01006566.1:0-99365 GCA_004024805.1 Geosciurus inauris | reverse complement strand
GGGCATGGGGACAGCAAGGGTGATGGAATATGATGGTCATAATAACCCTAACTTTATGTATGACTGCATATATGATGTGATTCTATACAACTTACAACTAGAGAATTGATATGTTATCCTCTATCTATGTACAATGAGTCAATTTACACTGTCAACATGTAAGCCTAAATAAAACAAGAATAAAAATTTAAAAAAAAATAAATAAATAAAAGAATAAAAAGTCAGCAAACAAACAAACTGACACTACATCTCAAAGCCCTAGAAAAAGAAAAAATCAACACCAAAACTAGAAAAAATTAAATCAGGGTGGAAACCAATGAAATTGAAACAAAAGATACAATTGAAAAAATTGACAAAATGAAAAGCTGGTTCTTTGAAAAAATAAATAAAATTTATAAAACCTTAGCCATCCTAACAAAAAGAAGAAAGAAAACTCAAATTGCTAAAATTCACGATGAAAAAAGAAATATCATGAGAGACACTATTGGAATGCAGAAGATAATTAGAAAATATTTTAAAAATTTATACTCCAATAAGATAGAAAATCTTGAAAACATTGACACTTTCTAGGGACATATGACATGCTCAAACTGAATCAGGAGAACATACACAATTTAAACAGATCAATTTTAAGCAATGAAAGAGAAGATGCCATCAAAAGACTACTAACCAAGAAAAGCCAAAGACTAGATGAATTCTCAGCCCAGTTCTACAAGATCTTCAAAGAAGAATTAACAGCACAACTCCTCAAAGTATTCCATGAAATTTAAAAGGAGAAAACCCTTCTAAACTCATTCTATGAACTAGTATCACTCTGATACCAAAACTAGACAAAGATACATCAAGGAAAGAAAACTTCAGACCAATATCCCTGATGAACATAGATGCAAAAATTCTCAATAAATTTCTGTCAAATTGCACACAAAAACATATTAAAAAGATAGTGCATCATGATCAAGTAGGGTTTATCCCAGGGATGCAAGATTGGTTCAACCTATGGAAATAAATAAACATAATTCACCACATTAACAGACTTAAAGATAAGAATCATATGATTATATCAATTGATGCAGAGGAATCATTTGAGAAAAAACAACACCCTTTTATGTTCAAAACACTAGAAAAACTAAGGATGGTAGGAAAATACCTCAACATTGTAAAAGCTATCTATACTAAACCCAAGGTCAACATCATTCTTTTTTTTTTTTAATATATTTTTTTAGTTGTAGATGGACACAATGTCTTTATTTTATTGCTTTGTACTTGGTGTGAGGATCGAACCCAGGGCCTCACGCAAGCAAGGCCAGCACTCTACCGCTGAGCTACAATCCCAGCCCTCAACATCATTCTTAAAGGAGAAAATTTGGAAAAGATTTCCTCTAAAAATTGAAACAAGACAGGGATTCCCTGCTTTGCCACTTCTATTCAACATAGTCCTTGAAAATCTAGCCAGAGCAATTAGGCAGATGAAAGAAATTAAAGGGATATGAATAGGAAAAGAAGAAATAATTCTAAATTTAGAGGATTCAAAAAATTTCACTAGTAAACTTCTAAAATTAATAAATTCAGCAAACTAGAAGTTTATAAAATCAACACCCACAATCAAAAGTATTTTTATTCATCAGTGATCAATCCTCTGAAAGAGTAATTAGGAAAACTATCCCCTTCACAATAGCCTCAAAAATTAAAATAAAACACTTGGGAATCAATCTAATGAAAGAGGTGAAAGACCTCTGCAATGAAAATTAGAGAATACTAAAGAAAGAAATTGAAGAAGACTTTAGAAGATGGAAAGATCTCCCATATTCTCAGAGGTAAGAATTTATATTGTCCTAATGACCATACTACCAAAAATGTTAAACAGATATGATACAATTCAAATTAAAATATCAACAACATTTCTCATAGAAATAGAAAAGGCAAACATAAAATTAATTTGGAAAAATGAGACCAAGAATATCCAAAGCAATCCTTAACAAGACGAGTGAAGCAAGAGGCATCACAATAGCAGACCTTAAACTACACTACAAAGCAACAGTAACAAAAATGGCATGGTACTGGTATCAAAGTAGGCACGTAGACCAATGTTAGAAAATATAAGACACAGAGCCAACCCCACATAAATATGGCTATCTCCTACTAGACAAAGGTGCCAAAAACATACATTAGTGAAAATATAGCCTATTCAACGAATGGTGCTGGAAAAACTGGAAATCCATATGTAACAAAATGAAATTAAACCTCTTTCTCACTCTGCACAAAAATAAACTCAAAATGTGATCAAAGACTTAGACACTAGAACACAGATCCTGCACCTAACAGAAGAAAAAGTAGACCCAAATTTTCATCATGTTGGCTTAGGACCTGACTTCCTTAACAAGACTCCTAAAGCATCATAAGTAAAATCAAGAATCAATAAATGGGATAGATTCAAACTAAAAAGCTCCTTTTCAGCAAAGAAAACCATCAATAGGAGATCCTACAGAATGGGAAAAAATCTTTACCACATACACACATCAGATAGAGCACTAATCTCCAGGATATATGAAGAACTTAAAAAAAAAAAAAACACCAAAAATCCAATAACCCAGTCAATAAATGGGCTAAGGAACTGAACAGACACTTCACAGAAAAAGAAATATAATTAATCAACAAAACTATAAAAGTGTTCATCATTTCTAGCAATTACAGAAATAAAAATCAAAACCACTCTAAGATTTTATGTCACTCCAGCCAGAATGGCAATTATCAAAAATATAAGCAATAAGTTTTGGTGAGGATGTGGGGGGAAAGTTATTCTCAAACATTAATGGTGAGATTACAAATTGGTACAACCACTATGGTAAGAAGTATTGAGGTTCCTCAGAAAACTTAGAATGGAACCATTTGACCCAACTATTCCACTCCTCAGTTTATACCCATAGGACTTAAAAATCAGCATACTACACTGATGCAACCATATCAATGTTAATAGCAGCTTAATTAATTACTCTTAATAAACTCTTGAACTTTCACTTAAAATAAGTGAAAGTGTTCTCAAGTTTCACCTATTTTCTGCAAATGTCATAATTTTATTTTTCTTTGTGACTGAGTAAAATCCCATTGTATATAAATACCACATTTTCTTTATCCATTGATGAACATCTATGCTGGTTCCATAGTTAAGCTATTGGGAATTGTGCTGCTTCAAACATGGGTATGCATGAAATGCTATAGTATAATGACTTTTATTCTTTAGGACAAATACTGAGGGAAGGTAGAGCTGGGTCATATTGTAGGTCCATTCTTAGTCTTTTTAAGAATTTCCATAGTCGTCATACTAATTTACAATCCGACTAACAGCGTAAAAGTGTTCCTTTTTCTCCACATCCTTTCGAGATCTTATTTGTGTTCTTGATGACTGCCATTCTGATAGGAGTAAAATAGAATCTCAATATAGCTTTGATTTGCATTTCCCTAATTGTTAATGGTGAACATTTGTTTTATATATTTGTTGGCCATTTGTATTTCTTCTTTTGAGAAGCTTCTGTTTAGTTGGGGTTTTTTTTTTTTTTTTTTTTTTTTGGTGTTAAATTTTTTGAGTTCTTTATATATTCTAGATATAAATTCTCTGTCAGAAGAGTAGTTAGCAAAGATTTTCTCCCATTCTGTAGGTTCTTTCTTCACATTCTTTATTATTACCTTTGTTGTGGAGAAGCTTTATAATTAATGCCATCTCATATATTAACTCGGCATTATTTTCTAATCTTTAGTGGTCCTATGACAAAGTTTTTGTTGGATTATTGATCCTATATTTTTGTTGAATATTTGCATAGTTTCTAATTTCTAGGTCTTTAATCATTTTAGTTGACTTCCGTGTCGGGTGAGAGATACAGTCTAATTTTATTCTTCTACATAGGAATAGTTTATCAGCACTATTTGTTAAAAAACTGTCTTTTATTCATTGTATGTTTCTGGCAATTTTGTCAAGGATCAGTTGGCTGCAGATGTGTGAATCTGTAACTGTGTCTTCTACTCTGTACTATTGGTCTATGTGTCTACTTTTATGCCAATACCATGCAGTTTTTGTTACTGAAGCTCTATAGAATAATTGGAAATCAGGTACTATGATGTCTCCATCACTGCTTTTTTGGCTTAGAATTGCTTTGGCTATTCTGAGTTTTTATTTTTTCAAATGAATGTTAGGGCTATATTTTCTAATTCAGTGAGGAATGCCAATGGTATTTTGATAAGGATAGCATTGAATCATTGCACTGATTTTGATGATGGATCATTTTTTAACAATATTAATTCTGTCTGTCTATGAACAATGAGATGTATTTCCATCTTCTTGTGCCTACTTCAATTGCTTTCTTTGATGTGCAATAGTTTTCTTGTAGAGATCTTTAACATCCATGGTTGGATTTATTCCTTAGATATTTTATATTTTGAGATCATTGT
This sequence comes from Geosciurus inauris, assembly GCA_004024805.1. Classification (NCBI taxonomy): domain Eukaryota; kingdom Metazoa; phylum Chordata; class Mammalia; order Rodentia; family Sciuridae; genus Geosciurus; species Geosciurus inauris. Next base: position 94,925 of record PVHX01006566.1, on the reverse strand, counting down.
AAATAGGATTCTTTCCCTGATTTTTTTGTCAGAAGATTCATTATTGGTCTATGGGAAAGCTATTGGGTATTGTAACCTGCTATTTTGCCAAAAATTATTATCTCTAGTCATAATTAGATGGAGTTTTTTTGGATCTTTTTAGTATATGATCATATTTTCTGCTAATGGTGTTAATTTTAGTTCTTCCTTTATTATTTTTATCCCTTTTATTTTCTTCTCCTGTTTAATTGTTCTGGCTCAAATTTCTAATACTACATTAAATAAGAGTAGTAACAGTGGACATCCTTGCCTCATTTCAGATTTTAACAGAAAGGCTTTCATTTTTTTTCCCATTTACTATAAGGTTAGCTTTTGTTTTTTTGTATATAGCCTTTATGATGTTGAGGTAGGTTCCTTTATCCCTAGTGTCTTCTATGTTTTTAATCATAAATGGGTGCTGAATTTTGATGAAGACTTTCTCCATATCTATTGAGATGACTGTGATTTTTGCCTTAATTGCATTTATGCAACAAATTATATAGAGCTCAGTAAATTTAAATGTTTAATATATATACTACATGTGTGTGTAATAATCCATCCTTGAATTGCTGTGATAAAATCATTTTTTCATGATGTACAATCTTCTTAATATGTTCTTAAATATATTTGCTTACATTAAGAATTTTTAAATCTAAATTCATCAGGGATATTGGTGTGTCATTTGCTTTTATTGATGTATTTTTATCTGGTTTTGGTATAAGTGTGATGCTGCATTTATAGAATGAATTTAGGAGTGTTTCATCCCTTTCTATTTTATGGGATAATTTGAGAAGCATTGACATTAGTCTTTTTTTAAAGATCTGGTAGAATTCAACTGATAATCCCTCTAGTCCTGGGCATTTTTTGTTATTTGCTTTAAGGCTTTTTATTACTGCTTCTATCTTATTATCACTTATTGATCTGTTTAAATTTTCTATTTTAATTCAGTTTTGGCAGATTATATGTGTCTAGAAATATATCCATTTCTTCTAGGTTTTCCAATTTGTTGGAATATAAGTTTACAAAATAGTCCCCAATGATCTTCTGGATTTTTGTGATATCTATGGTAATTTCTGCTTTCTCCATCTCTACTTTTATTAACGTGGATTTTCTTTCTTTTTCTTTTGAATAGATTGACTAAAGACATCAATCTTGTCAATCTTTTCAAGGCCCTAATTCTTCATTTAATTGATTTTTTTCTATTATTTTAGTCCCAATTTCATTTATTTCTATTCTGATCTTAATTATTCCTTCTTTTTACTGATGCTTTAATAGGTGTGTTCTTGTTTTTCAAGAGCATCCAGATATATCATTAGGTTGTTTATTGTGGACTTTCATAATTTTCTTATGTAGGAACTCATCACTATAAACTTTCCTTTTAAACCTGCCTTCATAGTGTCCCAGAGATTCTGGTATATTCATTATTCTCATTTGATTCTAATAATTTTTAAATTTGCCCCTGACTTCTTCTATTATCCAATCATTATTCAAGAGTGTATTGTTCCACTTCTATGTGTTTATATAGTTTCTGTAGAATTTTTGGTGTTAATTTATAATTGCATTGTATTATGATATGATAAGATAAAACTGATATTCAAGCATATTAGTTTTTCATGAACATCTGAGAAGAAAGTATATTAGGCTATTATTCCATTAAAAATTCTATAGATACCTGTTAAGTCCATTTGATTATAATATTTTTCAGATCCAAAGGTTCTTTGCTGGTATTATTTCTAGATGTCCTATTTGTGAAAGAGGTGCATTGAAATTACCCAGTGTTATTGTGCTGAGGTCTATCTGAGGCTTAAATTTGAGTAGGATCTCTTATGTAATTTGATGTACTAATATTGGGGCCATAAATACTAACTATATTATATCTTCTATTTGTATTTTTCTCTTTATCAGTATAAAGTGATCTTTGTCTTTTCTGATTAAATTTAGCTTGAAGTCTGCTTTGTCAGATATGTGAATAGTTAATCCTGCTTGTTTTAGGGCTCTATTTATCTGATTAATCAATTTCCATCCTTTGACTTTCAATCTCTGTGCCTCTAAGGTGAGTCTTTTGAAAACAACATACAGTTAGGTCTTATTTTTTAATCCATTCTTCTAGCCTTTGTCTTTTAATTGGAGAGTTGAAGCCATTTACATTCAATGTTATTAGAGTGAAAGTTTTATTAATTTTTCCATTTTGATTTATTTCTAATGTGTGTCCTGTCTCTCATTGGATTAGCTACTCTTCAAATGAGATTAGTTCATTCTGAGCTCTGGGGTTTGTTTTTTACTTCTTCGTGGAGTGTTTCTTTCAGTATTTTCTGGCAGCCTACTAATCATAGATTACTTTTTTTATACTTATCTCAGAAGATTTTTATTTCTTTTTTAATTTTGAAGGATGTTTTCTGGATATAGCAATCCTGGTTTTCAGTTATTTTCTTTCAGAATGTGGAACACATCCTTCCTGTTTTTTAGACTTTGTACTGAGAAATCAGAAGTAATTTTTATTGGCTTCCTTCTAAATGTGACCTGGATTTTTCTCTTGAGTCTTTTAAAATTATATCCTTGTCCTCTATGCTAGTAATTTTTAATGTAATGTACCATGGAGGATTCTTCCTTAATTCTTTCTATTGGGGGTTCTGAATGTGTTCTGTATCTGGATGTCCATCTCACTCTCAAGGTTTGGAAAATTTTGCTAATATTTACCTGAAGAAGTTATATATTCCATTAGCTTGCATCTTACAATGCTCTTCAATTCCAATGAGTTTTAAATTTGGTCTCTTAATGATATCCCAGAGTTCTTGTATATTCTTATCATGATCACTTATTTTATTTTCTTAAATACTACCTGAATGTTCAAGGCTGGCCTCTTTGTCTTCCCTCTGAGATTCTATCATATTCTGTTTTCAGCAGTCTACTCTTGGACATTCAATGGAACATTTATTTAATTTATTGTATCTTTAATTTACAAGATTTCTCTTTGAATTTATTTCAATATCTCTATCTTGTTATTAAATTTTTATTAATATCTGTACTAGCTTCCTTAATTCATTCAGGTTTTTTTCTGTGATCTCTTGGAATTCATTGATTATTTTTATAATTATTCTTTTGATTTCTTTATTTGTTATATTTCATCCACTTCAATATCTTTGGAGTAAATTGTGGGTAAACTGTGAATTTTACAATACATTGTGTTACCCTGTTTTTTTCCATATTTTTTGTATTCTTGTGTTGAGTTTTATGTATATGTTGGGATGGGTTTCTCTTCTATTCTTAGATGTGGACCTTTTTAGGGCATGGCTTTCTCTTGCCAAAGTGTCCTAGAGTAATCTAGATTGAGACTTCTTTCATAGATGTAGTATCTATAGCTTTTGTATTCTCTATTTTTGCTGTATTAGTGAATGTCTGTGAGTAAGACATAAGGGTTCATCCCTAGCTGGTCCTACTTGGGGTATGGTGGTTACTTTGTGATTTTTTTTTCTTTGTCACTGTTTGTATTAAAGTACAGCTGAAGTCTTTGGTTGAATTTAGGTCACAAGCAGTGTCTATCATATGAATTTTTAGTATCCCTGTAGCTTCCCAGCGGCTTGCTGTGAAGCAGTATGTTTGCTGCTTAAATCCTGATTCACAGAGCAACTGGAAATGCTGCCTTCCTTAGTCCACCATCTTGAATCTAGAGGTTTTAGAGATTCAGTCCTCAGCCAATACCATAGCCTGGGCCCAGCATGAGACAGAATATTATGGCAGAATAGTGAGGTGGAAGACGGCAGCTCAGGACATGCCTAAGAGAAGCAAAGATCTGGGCATATGTTCTTCATCTTTTTATTTATTTGTTATAATTAGTTATACATGATCATAGAATGCATTTTGACATATTATACATAGATGGAATATAACTTCTCATCCTTCTGATTGTACATGATGTAGAGTTATACAAGTCATGTAATCATATATGCACATAGGATAGCATATAGCGATGCCAATTCATTCTACTATCTTTTCTATTCCCCTTCTCCCTCCCTTCCCTTCATTCCCCCTTTTCAAATCCAAAGTACTTCTAGTCTTCCCTAACCTGCCTCCCCTTTATTGTGAAATTAGCATCTGCATATCAGAGAAAACATTTGGCTTTTGGTTTTCTAGGATTATCTTATTTCACTTAGCATGGTATTCTCCAATTTCATCCATTTACTGGCAAATGCCACAATTTCATTCTTTTTGTATCTGAGTAATATTCCATTGTGTATATATAACACATTTTTGTTGACCATTTATCAGTTAAAGGGCATGTAGGTTGGTTCTGTAGCTTAGCTATTGTGAATTGAGCTTCTATAAACATTAATGTGGCTGAATCACTGTAATAAGCTGGTTTTAAATCCTTTGTGCTGACGAGTGGGATAGCTGGGTCAAATGGTGAATTCATTCCAAGATTTCTGAGGAATCTCCATACGCTTTCCACAGTGGTTGCACCAATTTGCTGTGCCACCAGCAGTATATGAGTGTACTTTTTCCCCATATCCTCACCAACATTTATTTTTGCTTGTATTCTTGATAATTGCCATTCTGCCATTCTGACTGGAGTGAGATAAAAATCTCAGTGTAGTGTGATTTGCATTTCTCTAATTGCTAGAGATGTTGAACATTTTTTTTCATATATTTGTTAATTGATTGTATTTCTTCTGTGAAGTGTCTGTTCAGTTCCTTAGGCCATTTATTGATTGGGTTATTTGTATTTTATGTGTGTGTGTGTGTGTGTGTGTGTGTGTGTGTGTGTGTGTGTGTGTGTTAAGTTTTTTGAGTTCTTTATATATCCTGGAGATTAACGCTCTATCTGAGGTACAGGTGGCAAAGATTTTCTCGCATTCTGTAGGTTCTCTGTTCATGTTCTTCATTGTTTTCTTTGCACTGAAGTGGCTTTTTAGTTTGGTTCCATTCCATTTATTGATTCTTGATTTTACTTCTTGCACTTTAGGAATTGTGTTAAAAAAATCAGTTCCTAAGCTGACATAATGTAAATTTTGGCCTACTTTTTCTTCTACTAGTCACAGGGTCTCAAATGCCTAAGTCCTTGATCCACTTTGAATTAAGTTTTGTGTGCAGTGAGAGAGAGTTTAGTTTCATTTTGCTACACAGCACCATTTGTTAAATAGGCTATATTTTTTCCAAAGTATGTTTTTGGTGCCTTTGTCTAGTATGGGAAAACTGTATTTATGTGGGTTTGTCTCTGTGTCTTCTATTTTGTACCATTGGTCTACATGTCTGCTTTAGTACTACTACCATACTGATTTTATTACTTTAGCTGTATAGTATAATTATATTATTGTATTGTGATGTTCCCTGCTTTACTTTTCTTGCTAAGGATTGTTTTGGCTATTCTAGGTCTCTTATTTTTTCAAATAAATTCATGACTGTTTTTTTCTATTTTTATGAAAGATGTCATTTTCTTTTAATTTTGAATATTTTGAATTCATACAGAATACATTTCTGTGGTTACTAGATATCATATTCCCTTCTTTTTTATCCAATACCATAGCTCTCCCTCACAAATGAAAATTGATTTCAGAGGCTGTTTTATTAACCTGTATTTGAACCAGAAATATTCTAGTTACAACTTAAATTTCTTATCAATAATTAAATACAATTGAAATTGTTGAAAAAGTATAAAACTTCAAATTAGATCATACAAAAATTATCAATAATGGTCTTAGAAAAATTCAGTGAAATTAATTACAATTTCAGGTTAACTTTTAAAAACAACAATGAAGGAATCACAGTGTTAATATTATTTGCTTAGTATTTGCAAGGCAATTAAAACAATCAAACTTCCAAATAAAGAGAGATATGAAGTCATTTTTCATCTAGGACAAAATTTTCTCTGAATTCAAAGACACAACTTCCTTGTAGAGAAATGTCAGAGTTTTGCCTCACTTCCAGGAATAACATCAAAATAATCCATAAATTCATGCTTCAGAAAGGAAGAATAGTCAGGCCAGGCTGAAACGGGAGGGAAAGCACAAGCCAGAAATCTATTCATATACTCAGAAGCTGGGCTAAGCTTGCACTTTTACTACATACCTCTTAGTAAGAGCTTAATGGGAAGATCTTGTATATTACATTTACCCTGAGACTTCCCTACATATTTGCAGAATCTCTCTAAAAGAAAAAACCTACTCCCAAGTGAGACTTTTGACACACACACAAACCTATTAAGGAAACAAACTAGTAGAGAAAGACAAGACAGATTCCATTGCTGTGTTAAATCTCATGTTAAGTAAGGTTCTGACTGATTGTTTAGAGATTTGATTTCTGGAAATGTTAAATAGAATTTTAGAATCATAGGGAGATAAATCTCAATGATAACATTCATTTACCTACACTCAGATAGTTCTCAAAACAGTGGTAGTTCAATTTTACAACAATATGTGCAACAGGCAGGAAATGGAAAAACCCTACAAGTTAATTCTTGACCTTCAGTGTTACAAGTTCTCAGAAGTTATTCTTGTCCAAATTTTTCTGTTTCTTCAATGGAAAACAATAGCTTTTCCTTCAGTTGCTCATAGCTTTGGTAGAGTGATAGGTCATGGTGATTAAAACAGGTATAAATTCTGGGTAACCAATTTTCTTTTCCCAACATTTTCAATGCACAATTTCTGTGATCCGTTGCTCCCCCATGAAGTCAGCAAATCCTCCTAACCCTCCTACTGACAATTGGCAGGTTCCAGTAACAAACTGGAGACGTCTCATTCTTTATACATTATCAATTTCTTTAACAAACTGCCAAAACCACATAATGTGTTTGCTTGTCCTAGATTGCATGTCTGTGCCAATCTGCCAGTATATGTCTTTTGATTGATGAGTGTAGGCCATTTATGTTTAGGACTATCATTGAGATATGATTTGTGTTCCCAGTCATTTTTTTTTTTATTTCTGGTTTTGAATTTGTGTTAGTTTCTCCTTTTATTGGCAACTCCTTTAGTGTAGTTCCTCCTTTTGCTGGTTTTCAATGTTTTTTATTTTATCTTCATGGAATATTTTGTTGAGATTGTCCTATAGTGCAAGGCTTTCTAGTAGTGAATTCTTTAATTTTTTTTTATCATGAAAGTTTATATTTCATCTTTAAATCTGAAACTTAAATTTGCTGGGTATAGAATTCTTGGTTGAAATCCATTTTCTTTCAGAGCTTGGACTATATTATTTATGACCTCCTCGTTTTGATGGTTTGAGTCGAGAAATCAGCTAAGATCCAAATTGATTTTCCCCTACATGTAATCTGATATTTTTCTCTCACATCCTTTAAAATTCTATCCTTATTCTGTATATTAGACATTTTCCTCATAATGTGCCTTGGTGTGGGTCTGTTGTAATTTTGTACATTTGGGGTCCTGTAAGCCTCTTACATTTTATTTTTTTATTCCATTTTTTGAGTTTGGGAAATTTTCTGATATTATTTCATTGAAGATATTATGCATTCCTTTGGTTTGTATCTTCATGCTTTCATCTATACTGATAAATCTTAAATTTGTTCTTTTGTTTGTTAAACTTGTTCATGTTATCCCATATTTCTTGGAAATTTTGTTCATATTCTCTTAACATCTTCTCTCCATGGTCAACTTTATTTTTAAAGTTACATGTTTTTTCTTCATTGCCTGAAATTCTGTCTTCCAAATGGTCTCGTCTGTTGGTGATGCTTTCCATTGAATTTTTAATTTGGCCTATTGGTTCCTTCATTTCAAGCATTTCTGTTTGGTTTCTTTTTAGAATCTCTATCTCTTTCTTGAAGTGATCTTTTAACTCCTAAATTTTATCTCTGATTTTACCTCTTACATCATTCTTTACCTCATGGATCAGTTTAACTATTTACATTCTAAACTCCTTCTCTGACAATTCTTCCACTGTGTTGTCAAGAGATTTTATTATTGGTGCATCTTGATTTGTTTGGGATAGTTTGTTCCCTTGCTTTTTCATGCTGCTTGTATATCTACCCATCTAGAAGTGTGTTTCTGAAACAGTACAGTTTCTAACCTGTAGATTTAGTGTCCCTGAAGTTTCCAGTACCTGGCATTTAAGGGAGAGACCAATATTAACAGCAACCAATGCAAACAATATACAACTTTAAACAAAATAGCTCCTACTACTATGTCTACATTTTTGTCACAATAAACAGAAATTTTGCATGCAGTTATTATCTATAATAAAAATAATAGATCTGTGAAAGGCTTTACAATTTCAAATAGTAAACAAAGAGAGAAGAGAAATGGTGTAGGATGTGATGTCTATGAGAAAGGAGGAGACAAGATAGAAGTTGAAATTATAGAACGAGTGAAAGAGGACATAATAGAGGTTGGCTGTTATCAGGAAAAAAGAGAGAAACAATCAAGGGAATCAGATAAGTGAGAGAAAATTATGTGTGTATATATATATATATGAAAATTTTAAAAATAGAAAAAAGTATTTAAAAATACAAACAAAACTGAAATGTACTATTCAGACATCGCAGTCCTCAAAAAACTGGTACAAGAAAAATATTTGGTTTCAAAAAATGGTGGAAATGTTTGAGGGAAAAAAAGGAGGGAAAACAAACAGATCTCAATGAAAAATTGGGCAATTGTTTTTATTGGAGTTCAGAAGTTTCTCAGCTTTCCTTCTCAACAGTTAGGTGAGGTTGTTTGGAGTTTGGTGCTTGCTCTACCCTCAGAGTGGGTGGGATGGTTAGAGTGAGAAGGTTAATCTTGGAGATGGAACTCCTGGAGGAAGGGTGTAGGCTTAGGTATGGTCCAGTCTCTTCTCTGAATGTCAATTATTCTGGAGATTTTAAGTCAGCTTTAATTGCCAGTCCACACTGGAAGACTGCACCACATGAATCTGCTTTGGGTTCCATTTGTGTGGTATAGGACCCTATTCTTAGCTCCCTATGTCAGCTGTGGACCCCATGATTCCTTGTATCTAATTCAGTCTCCAAACTCAATCTCTCCCACCTCTGCCCTTATGAATTCCTGGTCAGATGCCTCTCTCCCAGCCAGTCCTGAAGGCTGGGCACCAGGATCTGTGCATTAATCATGGAGCTGTGTGATGGGCCAGGTGTGTCTGGAGAGTTGAGGCCCAGGCACATGAAGGGACCATCTGTTCTATTGGGTGGATCAAGCCCTAGAGTTAAAACCTGTGGGCCAGCTGTGAACCTGTGATTGATGGGCCAGGTCTAGGCTTAAAGAGGATTTGGGAGATGGAGGACTAGGGAGCCAGAGGCCCCTGTTGGGTAATGGACTGATGCTGGAGCTGGCAGTACCAGGAGACCAGTGAATGCCAAGCTGGGGAGGGAATTGAGGACCAGGCTGGTGCCTGAAAACAGCGAGTGCTGGCCTGAGTGGGCCCCAGGAAACTGTTGGGTACCAGACTGGCTGGCTGGGCCAGCTGAGAGCAAAATGCTCTTATATCCTTTTCCAACCTTCTGACTCTGACCCACTGTAGCCAGCCCTGTAGTTCCCTGCAAGTCTCAGGACTCATGAAGCCAGAGACAGCCCAGCTCTCTCCAGTCTTTCTAACCTGTGTTTCCCTGGACAAAGTGCTCTCAATTTCTGACTTCCCACAGGATTTCTAGGCTTAGACAGGCCCATACAAACCTAGCTGCAAACTCATGGATCCGGTATTCCAGTTTCCATAGCTTCAGCCAAACTGCAATCCCAAGATGGCTCTTGAATCAGCTTTCAGCGGACAATTGATCAACTCTGGTGGAGAGGTTTTATTTGTATCCAATTAATGAGTCAAACAGTCTCTGGTTCAGCTAGGGCAGATTGCCCCTCCAGTCAGGATTTTTCACTCTAAGCCTCAGAGAGAAGTGGTATTCCCACTGTTTTGAGTTTATTTTTTTTTACTTGTTGATGGATCTTTATTTTATTCATTGATTTATTCATTGATTTATATGTGGTGCTGAGAATTGAACCCAGTGCCTTACACATGTGAGACAACCACTCTACCACTGAGCCACAATGCCAGCCCTATACGAGATTTTCTTGAGTTACTGTTATAATTTCCAGAATGTGCAACAATTGAAAATTTTTAACAAAGAAGTTCCCAAGAGATGTCCAGGGAAAATTACTTCTACATTCTGTTCTGTTCTGTTCAGATGTAGAACAGGAAAATTAAGCCCAAGGGACCACTTCAGGTGGTAAATATATGTCAGGCTGACAGAAAGCACTTCCAAAGACACTGTCTCTACCCAACATGGATGTCACCTTAAACATGTTTCAGAAGAGAAGAATGATCAAAAAGAGAATCTGATCTGAAAGGGGAAAATTAGTATTTAGTACGTCTTCTCATCTTTCTGACTCTTGTAAGATAATTTTAAAAATATTTATATTATTCTATTTCACATATACCCTCCATGATTAGAGTAAGAATGATTTGTTGAACTTCTGACATTTTCAGAAAATGATTCACAGATTTTTTCTACTCTTCCTTTCTTATTTCTACTGGAATTTCTATGATCTTATCAAAAACAGATTGCAAGCCACTGTAATGCACTGCCTCAAAGATGCTTTCTGAGTCAGTATTGCTTGAAAGAAAACTTCCAGAATAGAGCAAGAAAGAAGTATATGTATATGTGTGTGTGTGTGTGTGTGTGTGTGTGTGTGTGTGTGTATACACAGAATGGGAGGATCTGAAATCCTCCCCCTTTGTACCACACCTGGCATTTACCTCAAGCAGTACATTAAATTATCTAGTCCAAGTCCCTTTGTGTAAAAGAATGTTAGAGTTAATATTATAGAAAAATATGTTTATAAAAGAGCATTATATCTATAAGGAAAAAATATTTTTGTCTCTTTTTTGCACTTCTAAAAGAGTGACACAATTTTTTTCCTGTCTATAATGTATCAATTTACTGATCCCAGAAGGAACATTACCTATTTTATGAGAATTTTCTCTGTGTTGCACATAAAAATTCTGTCTATTATAATACAATGTCCAAATTCTATTTAATATTAATACTGATTAATAGTAATAGAGTAAGATAATTTGCCTATTCATAATATAAATATTATTAATTTCAAAACATAAATGGCAGAATGGATTATTATGAGTTGTTATCTGAGAATGTACATGTTCACCTTTTAGGAAATTCCTCTCTCAAACATAACTGGAATCTTGTTTTAATACAAGCTCTCTTCCTTGTCATTTGTTCATCAGATACAAGACTAGTTTTTGAAAATTCTTGGAAAGTTTGCACTGTCAAGAAAAAGAAATTTAGGAAAAAATTCAGATTGTTCAAGTTTCTCAGAGATCAGGAATTTATTGAGAATAACATCAGGATATTTTTCTTAAAAATTAGGCAAATCTCTGTCATGGTAAGTGTGCTTATTTGTATATTGTGAGTCTATTATATGCCTCTTATCCACAACAAACATAGATGTGACTAATTTCTTTAGAATTTTCTTTCTTGCCATTTATAATTTATGCATTCAAGTTCTTATACAAGCGTAAGGGAAAATAGTATTCATGATAAGGTGAGAGTTTTGATGATTCATATCTTTTCCTTGGCACCACCCTGGAGATTCAAAGTATAAAAGAGGATGTGACACACAAAAACTGAAACAGTACCAAAAGGAAGAAATTATAAAAGGAAAAATAATTCGTTTTTGTTCTAACATCAAGAATTTTGACAAGAATTTTGTATTTGCATAAAGATAGTTATAAGGAATATTATTATTACATTTAAAGATGAATAATCAGTGACTACTGATATTTTTTACCTTATGTTCACTTAGCACTAATGCTCATAAAACTGGAGGTGAATGTTTTTTATTGATATGTTTTAGTTATAAGGAACATCCAGCTTATCAAGTCTGAATCTAATTTCAGTTGCCATCCACTTTAATCTCTGTTCAAATGACTGCATTGATAGTTGTTCCTAATCCATTTAGTTTACTAAATTATCTCTGTTAGATTATAGATTTTTAATGATAAATTATATGCCAGTTTCATATCCAAATCATCACATCAAGATAATTATTAATGACTTTTTATATAACTTCTCTCCTTAAGGTTCTCTCAACATATATATTTAGACAGTAAAATTTCAGTTTTGTATCTTATTAAAAGAGGTTCAATAAGAGGGTTGGAAAATCATTATGCATAGTACAGATAAAAAAATGTAGTATGTCATTCAAACTAGATTTCAATATTAAGTTTACATTCATCTTCCTAGGCAGATGAGTTAATCTTTATTACTGTAAAGGTAATTATTGAACCCCACTCAGATTTTCCTTATTAGAATAATGGACTACACTTAAGTTTCAGGTGAGACCACCAATATTTTAGTTTTTCACCTTGTTGCCCTGCTGTCTTCAGTACTTAGTGTGAGTGTACCCTCTCAATTATTTGCACAAAAGCCCATCTTCAGTCCTGCTTCTTGAAAAAACAATATTAAGCATTTAGTTTCTCGATTGGACATAATGCCATGGATAACTGGCCAAGATTCCTTTTCACAATTATACTTTTCATTCTAATATATTGATGCTAAATTTCAAAATGAGTATCAAATTCTAAAAATTGTAAAAATAAACCATTACTCATCCTACCAACTAATAATCTATTCTCTCTAGGTTAACTCAGAGAACATAGTAAATAAAATGGATGGAGGAAATCAGTCTGTAATTTCAGAATTTGTGCTTTTGGGAATTGGCCACTCATGGAATATGCAAGTCTTACTGTTCATGATATTTTTGATGCTTTACCTAATCATTGTATCTGGAAATGCTGTCATCATGACCTTAATCATCACTGATGCTCATCTGCATTCCCCCATGTACTTCTTTCTGGCCAACCTGTCATTTGTTGATATGTGGCTTTCTTCAAACACCACTCCTAAGATGATTGCAGACTTTCTCAGAGAGAAGAAGACCATTTCCTTTGCAGGCTGCATGTCCCAGATCTTCTTTTCTCATTTCATTGCAGGGCTTGAGATGGTGATACTGGTGATAATGGCCTATGACCGCTATGTGGCCATCTGTAAACCACTCCATTACTCGACAATTATGAGCCTGCACAGGTGCATTGGGCTGGTGGTGATCGCCTGGACTGTGGGCTTTGTGCATGCCATGAGTCAGATTGTTGTGATTGCGGAGCTGCCATTTTGTGGCCTTAGGGAAATAGACAGCTTTTTCTGTGATAGACCACTGGTAATCAACCTAGCCTGCATGGATTCCCATAAGTTGAAAGTTTTAATGAATATAGACTGTGGGGTTGTAGCCATAACATGTTTTATTCTCTTGCTGATATCCTACACATACATTCTTGTCACAGTATGCCAAAACTCTAAAACTGGTACATCTAAGGCCCTGTCCACCTGCACTGCCCACATCACTGTGGTGGTGCTCTTCTTTGGGCCCTGCATATTCATCTATGTGTGGCCACTCAACATCACATGGATGGACAAATTTCTAGCTGTGTTTTACTCTGTTTTTACACCTCTCCTCAATCCAGCCATTTATACACTGCGAAATAAAGAGATGAAAAATGCCATGAAGAGATTTAGAAGCTACTATGTGAATTTCAAGGGAAATAATTAACAACCTGGAAAACTAAAAGTCCTTAATTATCAGGGAGTTATCCAATCAGCCCTCCTATGCCTTTAAATATGTTAGACGAGGAAGTAAATTTATATTTTACAAAGGCATATATCTGTCCCACAGGGTAGCATTTTATCAAATTGCTCTTGAATTTAACCTAACTTAATTTGGAAAAAAATGTTTTTGTAACATTGATGGCTCCCTCAAAACTTTCATGTACTATTTGTCAACAGGCAATGGGATATAATTTTTCCTTTACTTAGCCTCATCCCTAAATCCCAGTAGGGAAAAAGAAGAAGAAGAAGAAGAAGAAGAAGAAGAAGAAGAAGAAGAAGAAGAAGAAGAAGAAGAAGAAGAAGAAGAAGAGGAAGAGGAAGAGGAAGAGGAAGAGGAAGAGGAGGAGGAGGAGGAGGAGGAGGAGGAGGAGGGGCGAGGAGGAGAAACAAGAGGGAAAGAGTAAGAGAAAGAGAGAGAATGAAATAACAGCGATAAGCTACATAAAGAATATCCATGAAGATTACTCTTGCTTATGTTTCATTAACTCAATAAAAGTAAAAAATAAATAAAGTCTATTTCCTTTGGTTACTTCAGACTCAAGGACCAAAATGTATTCTTTAAATTATTACAATTGTATTTATGTAAACTCCTGAAATGCAATCTCCCTGGATATACATGGTATACATGCTTAATAATTAAACTGCAGTACTTCTATCCACCTGATTACTAAAGCTTCCCCTATAGTGAATACTGTCTGTCAATCATACAAATAAGACACTCCTTTATCATGGTCTATTCCTATTCTTGCAAGTCTGTTACAAGAATTATTCCTAAGCTTCATTGTCATCAATCTTTTGATTATATTCATTATTAATCCCAACTGTCCAGCCAAACTAGGAAATTTTCATGAAACAATATAGGTATGCTGCCAGCCACAAAAAAGGAGGAGGAGGAGGAGAAGAAGGAGGAGGAAAAGAAGAAGAAAAGAGGAGGAGGAGGAGGAGGAGGAGGAGGCGGCGGCAGGAGCAAAGAAAAAAACTCAATGTTCTGCTTCCATTCTTCTCAGTGGGACAATTTCTCCTCACAACTGCCCTTTAGGACTACAATTGCATTAAGCACAACCAATATTTCACCAGAATACTTCATTTAATTGACATTATAAGGATGCAGCCTTCCTTTCTTAGTTGCTTCTATTTTGCTATCATACAAAATATTCAGTATATTTAGGCCCAAATTTTTACTTGCCAGTCCACTGGTTTGATGAACTCTTCATATAGCCAGAGTTGTACACCAAGGGAGAGAAAGAAATCCAATAGGAGTAGTTGTGAAAGAAGATGCACCTTCAGCTAATGGAATTTCTTTATGCATGTGGAATTAGTAAACTTGATATCTTGAGTATCATTTCTACTTCATAATATAATTCCATTTCTGTGTCACAATTTATGCTGTGAAGAGTGTGGTGGAATGCAAGTCATGATAAACAACAGATCATGCAATCACTTGATGTCAAAGCCTACACAGGTGAGCCAAGCGTGTTGACATAGGCCTGTAACCTCAGCAGCTCGGGAGCCTGAGGCAAGATCATTGTGAGTTTAATGCCAGTCTCAGCAACTTAGTGAGGTCCTAAGCAACTCAGTGTGACCCTGTCTTTAAATAAAATACAAAAAAGGGCTGGGAATGTGGCTCAGTGGTTAAGCATCCCTGAGTTCAATCCTTGGTTCTGGAAAACAAAAAACAAAAAAACTTACACACTTAGTATCTACCAGAGCTTAATTGGATGAAGATCACTCAATTTTCAGAAAAATTATTGAGAAGCTAGGCATGGTGGTGCATGCCTGTAATCCCAGCACATTGAGAGACTAAGACAGGAAAATTGAGAGTTCAAAGCCAGCCTCAACAACAGTGAGGTGCTAAGCAAGTCAGTGAAACCCTGTCTCTAAATAAAACACAGAATAGGGCTGTAGATGTGACTCAGTGGTTGAGTACCCCTGAATTCAATTCCCAGTACCAAAACCAAATTATTGAGGAGATTTGTGGCCCCTTGTCTAGTTTGAATATATCCAAGGCATCAGAATTGCTTCCTTTTTTTTCTGATTATTTGATCCAATGAGAATTTTTAAGACATCCAAAATACTTCTCTTGTTTCTGATTATTGGATTCAATGAGAATTACAACATTAAAATAGTTGATAAATATGCTTTCAGAATACCAGAATATTTCTGTGGAATGTATCATGACTAATGTGAACATTTTATATTTGAGTTATATCTCAATAAAATTATATATGTGTAATTTTAATATCATACTTTGTTAATGGTTCAAATAAGAGATATATACCTTCAAGTTAAACAATATAAGTGTATGGATGTCCCCATGAGATCATCACAAGATATTTTACTACTCACTTAAATTTAACACCACAAAAAAGCCTTCTGTATGTAATACCAAAAAGAATTATTTAGCAAAAGGAAACTGCCAGTGTTCCTAATACTTGGTTCCACATAAGTAATGCAGATGATAATTGTGAATATTTTCTAAATTATGAATACAATAATTATTCAGAATAGAAAATAAAACTTCCATAGATTCTTTTTATTTTTTTACCTCCTCACATCTTTTATGATTATGTTATTCAGGTTATATTCAAAGTAACAGCACTTGGAATCTCAGTCCATTCAAAGGAGTAGCAAAGTAAGTAGACAGTCAAATTGAGAACACTTAAATAATGTTATAGTGTTGTAAAAACACCATTATACTTTATATCACTGTAGTGTGATGATTACACATCAATAATCATCGTAGAGATGAAAATAAAAATGATAAAGAGATATCACCCCCCTCCTGTTAAAATGATTATTATCAAAAAGAAAAAAAAAGATAACTGAGGAGAGGATATGGAGAAATCATTGCAAACTGTTGGTTGGGATGTAAATTAGTATAGCCATCATGGAAAACAGTATGATGTTACCTCAAAAATTAAAAATAGAACTGTCACATCACTCAGTAATCTCAATACCTGGTATATATTCAAAAGAAAGGAAATGATGTGTACACAAGATGTGTACACAAACACACACACACATTTATAGCAGCACCACTTACAATAACCAAGAGATAAAATCAACTTGCATCTATCAAAGATAAATGGATAAATAATTTGTGTTATATATACACAATGGAATATTTTCCAGTCACAAAAAAGGAAAGAAATTCTGTCATTTATGACAACATGGATAAGCCTGGAGGGAACTATTTTGTCAAATAAGCCAGGTACAGAAAAATTAATAGTGCATGATCTTACTCATATGCAGAATCTAAAAGCATTGATCTCATACAAGTTGTAGAATTGGGGTTACTGGAGGCTGTGGAAGTTGGGAGGAAAAGGGGGTTTAGAAGATACTGGAAAAAGGATACAAAATTATAGGAGGTATCAGTTTGAGGTCAATTGGCTAATATTCCTGAAGAATATGTATGGAAACACCTTCAAACAACACTAGCAAACTGAGTTTAACTACACAAGGTCACCTGAAATCTATCCCTGAGATGTAATGATGTTTCAGCATGTGCAGATTAACCAATGAACTACAACATATTAACAAAATAAAAAATGAAAATCACATTTCCATCTCAATAGATATTCTACATCATTTACCAGCAGGAAAATGCAAATCAGGAACACATCAGATATTGTCTTAACTGAGATAATGTTTTACTCATGTTAGAATTTCTACTATCAAAAAGTCAAAAGGCAATGCTGATGAGGATGCAGAGAAAGAATTATCGTATGCTATATAATAGCTATATAATTAGTACAGCTATTATGGAAATTCCTCAAGAAACAAGAAAGATCATTTGATATAGTAATTCCACTACTGAGTATATATCCAAGAAAAAGAAAATCAATATATTGAAAAGCTATCTCTATTTCCATGTTTATTGCAGTACTATTCACATTAACCAAGAGATTATTTCAATTAGGGGTCTATCAATAGATGAATGAACTTCAAAATGTGGTGTATATACAAAATGAAGTATTATTCAACTTAAAAAATAAAGACATTCTGTTAGGTGAAATAAATTATGCAAAGAAAGACAAACTCTGCATATTTTCACTTATATGAACAAACTTAAAAACATGATCTCCTGAAAGTAGAGAGTAAAACAGTGATTACCTGAGACTGGGAAGACTGTGGGAGAGAGGGAGCTGGAGACAGGGTGATTAATGAGTACAGGAGTGCAATTAAATAGGAGAAATAACTTCTAATCTGTAGCATAGTAGGGTAACTGGTTGACAATAATTAGGGTAGTATTTCAAAATTACTGAGATTTTTTTTTTATTAAACATTGTGTAGATGGACATGATGTCTTTATTTTATTGCTTTGTATGTGGTGCTGAGGATTGAACCCAGGGCCTCACGCATGTGAGGCAAGCGCTCTACTGCTGAGCTACAATCCTAGCCCCCAAAATTACTGAGATTTTGAAAGAAATAATAAATGTCTGAGGTGATGAGTATGCTAGAAATTGTGATCTCATCATTACACATTGTATATGTGCATTGATATATCACACTGCACTCTGTAAATATGTACAAGTATTATGTGTTAATGAAGTATAAAAATATATTTTCAAAAAAAAGTGTTATTTTTAAAATCGTCCTCCACTGGATGGCAATGGCATGCTAGACAGATGCTATGTTCCTATTCTCTCCATGACCTGTGATTAAAGCAGTGGGAATACTGTTTTTGCAAGTTATTAAAGGACCCCTGACAGCTGCTCCCACACAGGAATCCCAGCCTCATGCCCTTGCGGGTCTCCAGGCTCCAGTGTGTGTGCAGGACCATACCCCTTGGCCTGTGCAGGACCCACTCCCACGCAGGACCCTTTGCTCCAGTGCCCACACATCCCACAAGACCTCTGGCTGCCCACCCATGCAGGCTCCCTAGCTGACACTCTCATAAAGGAACCCTAGCAGATGCTCCTTCGAAGGACCCATGGCTGCTGTTTCCATGTGGACCTCCATCTACCAGAATGGAGCTCCCCTGTTTACCTGCACCTGGGGACACTAAACAGGATCTGGAGATAGCCTCCTACTTTAACACAGCATGCCACAGAGCTGCATCACCAAACATATCACCCAACACCGCTGTCCAACCTGGCCCAAAACCCTGTCTCTAAAAGCAGACTCTTCCATTGTGAGATGGCTTCATCGCCATCTTGGAGTATTCTCAATATGACAACCGGCATCTTTAGTTGGAGAACCTGCAGCTTGGGACACCAGCTGGGGTGCAAAAGCAACATCAAGGTACTCATAGTTCCCCAGCTCCCTTCTCTCCCCTGCAGCCACTTAACTGGCACAGTGCTTACAGCTACTTTGTTGATCCACAGCTCGCAAAGCCTGGTCCTGACCTGCCTGGCACAAAACAGCTCTCCGCGACCTCTGGAGAGAGAAGTTTCTGATTGGGAAGTAGAAAGGGAGGGGGTGAGAGAGACACAGTTTAGAGGCTAAATGAGAGACCAGGAACTGTGAGGAGGTCTATAGGCAATATAAGGAGATAAGTCCAGGCACCCAAATCAAGGAGATCCTTAGAGTGGAGTCTTCCCTCATGGATTGGCAAGTGCTAAACCCTACCTTCAGAAGCTCCACCTCTAAGACCAATACACAGATGTTAACAACCTGCACCATCTTGAGGGAGAAGATACAAATAAACAACAGACAACCCCACCTACTGAATGAGAAGGGAAGCAATCTTTTTCATTTACCTTGAGACTTTTTTCTCTTTTTTTCCTTTTCCTCTTTTCTCTTGCTCTCTCTTTTCCTGTCCTCATATCCCCAACATTTGTGAAACCAAGTATTTTCATGCAGTAGGCTACAGAGGACTGGGTTATCTGATTAGTATATTACAGTTGAATTATACAGTCTTTTACCTTCTATTTTTTCATTTTTTATTTGTCTTAATTTCTATGTTTCCTTTTTTGTACTCTATGTTCTTCCTACTTACTTGTCTTCCCCAAATTTCTTTCTCTCCTTTCTACTACTAGCCAACTTCTTTTGGATTACTCTCTCACACTTTCTAAAATCTAGGAAGTGTATAGATATATAACTATATATATATAAATATATATATATATATATATATATATATATATATATATATATATATAAAAACTCTATATCCTCACTTCTTACATTCCTAACATCTCATCCTATACCCCACCCCAGGTTTTCTCTAGTCCACCAGCAGAAAATGTAGACTTTTTTGCAAACTGATTTTATATTGTATATACTAACTGAACTCATGATTTCTGTATATTGTGACAAAACCATAAATGTCCTATTAGGAACTACTTCATTTAAAAGTATATATTGTTTGTATTGGGATCTGTTAATATTGGTCTTCTCCTTAAATGAGAGGTATTGGAACCCTGTAGAATATCTATAAGCCTTTAGGATAAAGACTGTAATACCTCAGATTCACAGTGCTAGAAGGGAAGACATACAAACAACATTTAAAAAAAGGGGAGAAGAAAGTGTCTCAAACAAACCAAGATACTACATTATTAGAATCCATCATCAGCACAGCAGAAGAAATATCAGAGAAGGACTTCAAGATGTATGTAATTAAAATATTCTGTTAATTAAATGATGATATAAGAGAGCAAATACAGGCAGCAAAAGATCATTTTAATAAAGAGCTACACAGGTAAAACAGGAAGCAAAAGATTATATCAACAAAGACATAGAGATTCTGAAACAGAATAAAACAGAGATCCTCAAAATGAAACAGTAAACCAAATTAAAAACTCAATAGAAAGCATCACCAACAAATTAGATCACATGGAAGACAGCACTTCAGACAATGAAGACAAAATATTTAATCTTGAAAATAGAGTTAACCACACAATGAAGATGGTAAGAAACCATGAGCAGAACATCCATGAATTATGGGATAACATGAAAAGACAAAATTTAAGAATTATTGGATAGAGGAAGGCATAGAATTTCAAACAAAAGGAATGAACAATCTATTCAATGAAATAATATCAGAAAATTTTCCAAACATGAAGAATGAATTGGATAATCAAATACAATAGGCTTACAGGTCACCAAATGTACAAAATTACAACAAATCTACACCAAGGCATATTATAATAAAAATGCCTATTTTACAGAATAAGGAGAGATTTTAAAAGCCACATGAGAAATGAATCATATTACATATAGAGGGAAACCAATTAGAATCTCTGAAGATTTCTCAACCCAGACCCTTAAAGATAAAAGAGTTTGTCACAACGTATACTAAGCTCTGAAAAACAATGGATGACAACCCAGAATCTTATATCCAGCAAAATTAAGTTTTAGACTTGATGATAAAATAAAAACCTTCCAAGATAAACAAATGTTAAAAAATTTACAGCAAGAAAGCCTGCACTACAGAACATCCTTGGCAAAATATACCATGAGGAGGAAATGAAAAACAACAATGAAAACCTGCAAAGGAAGGAACTACACTGAAGAAAAGGCCAATCAAAGGAGGAACCTAGACAAGCTAAAAACTAAAAATAAACGAAAGTGTCTGGGAATACAAGCCATGTCTCAGTAATAACTCTGAACGTGAATGGCCTAAACTTATCAATTAAAAGACATAGACTGGCAGATTGGATTAAAGAAAAAGACCCAACAATATGCTGCCTCCAAGAGACTCATTTCATAGGAAAAGACATCCACAGACTGAAGGTGAAAGGATAGGAAAAAATGTATTACTCACATGGAATGTGTAAGTGGACTTCAAGACAAAGTTACTAAAAAGGGATAAAAAGTTCTTTTCATACTGCTTATGGGAATCATACATCAACAAGACAAAACAATCTTAAATATGTATGCCCCAAACAATGGGACATCTATGTATGTCAAGCAAACACTTCTCAACTTCAAGAATCAAACAGACTATAATACAATAATACTGGAGGACTTTAACACACCCCTCTCACCACTGGATACATCTTCCAAACAAAAACTAAACAAAGAAACCATAGAATTCAATAAAACAATGAATAATTTAGACTTAACAGACATATGTAGAATAATCCATCTCTCAACTTGTTAATAACTTTTTTCTCAGCAGCACATGGATTCTTCTCCAAAATAGATCATATGCTATGCCACAAAGCTAATCTTAGCAAATACAAAAATATAGAGATACTACCCTGCATTCTATCTGACCATAATGAAATGAAATTAGAAATTAATGGCAGATTAAAAAATAGAAAATACTCCAAAACCTGGAGACTCAATAATATGCTATTGAATGATGCATGGATAAAAGAAGACATCAGGGAGGAGACAAAAAAAATTCTTAGAAGTAAATGAGAATTCTTATACAACATATCAAAATAACTGGGACACTATGAAGGCAGTGTTAAGAGGAAAGTTCATTGCATTAAGCACATGCATTAAAAAAAGAAAAAAATCAAAAAATAAATGATTTGACACTACATCTCAAAGCCCTAGAAAAAGAGGAACAAACCAACACCAAAAGAAGTAGAAGACAGGAAATAATTAAAATCAGGGCTGAAATCAATGACATTGAAACAAAGGAAACAACTCAAAAAATTGACAAAACAAAAAGCTGATTCTTTGAAAAAATAAATAAGATTGACAAACTCTTAGCCATGCTAACAAAAAGAAGGAGAGAGAAAATCCAAATTAATAAAATTAATGATGAAAAAGAAAATGTTATGACAGACCCTGCTGAAATACAGAGGATAATTAGAAACTATTTTGAAAATTTATACTCCAGCAAAATAGAAAACTTGAACACATGGACAAATGTGAATTACAAGCAAGGAAATAGAAGATGCCATCAGAAGCCTAAAGTCAAGAAAAACCCAGGACCAGAGGGATCCTCAGCAAGTAACTACAAGACCTACAAAGAACTAACTCCAATACTCCTCAAATTATTCCATAACATAGAAAAAAAGAACCCTTTTAAACTCATTCTACAAGACTAGTATCACCTTGATACCAAAACCAGAGACACATCTAAGAGGGAAAATTTCAGACCAATATCCTTGATGAACAGAGATGCAAAAATTCTCAATAAAATTTTGATAAATTGCATACAAAAACATATTTTAAAAAATAGTGCACCATGATCAAATGGGGTTCATTCCAGGGATGCAATGTTTGTTCAACATATGGAAATCAATAAACGTAATCCATCACATCAATAAACTGAAAGATAAGAGTCAAGCCGGGTGCGATGGTGCAAGCCTGTAATCCCAGCACTTAGGGAGGCTGAGACAGCAGAATCGCGAGTTCAAAGCCAGCCTCAGCAATGGCGAGGCACTAAGCAACTCAGTGAGACCCTGTCTCTACATAAAACACAAAATAGGGCTGAGGATGTGGCTCAGTGGTCAAGTGCCCCTGAGTACCAAACTCTCTGGTACCAAAAAAAAAAAAAAAAAAAAAAGTTAAGAGACATATGATGACATCAATTGATGCAGAGAAAGCATTTCACAAAATATAGCACCCTGTCATGTTTAAAACACTAGAAAACCCAGGGTTAGTAAGAACATACTCAACATTGTAAAAGCAATCTATGCTAAACCCAAGGCCAACATCATCCTAAATGGAGAAAAATTGGAAGCATTCCCTCTAACAATGGAAACAAAATAGGGATGCCTTCTTTCACCACTTCTATTCAACATAGTCCTTGAAAGTCTAGCCAGAGCAATTAGAAAGACAAAAAATTAAAGGGATATGAAAAGGAAAAGAATTCAAACTATGATACTATATTTAGATGACCCAAAAATTTCCACCAGAAAAACTTCTAGAATTAATAAATGAATTCAGCAAAGTTACAGGATATAAAATCAACACTCATAAATTAAATACATTTCTATACATCAGTGATGAATACTCTGAAAGAGAACTCAGAAAAAATACTCCATTCACAATAGCCTCAAAAAAAAAAAAAAACTTGAGAATCAATCTACCAAGAGAGGTAAAAGACCTCTACAATGAAAACTACAGGACACTAAAAAAATAAATTGAAGAAGACCTTAGAAGTTGGCAAGATCTCCCATGATCTTGGATAGGCAGAATCAATATTGTCAAAATGTCCATACTACCCAAAGTACTATACAGATTCAATGTGATTTAAATTAAAATCCCAATGTCACTCTTTACGGAAATAGAAAAGGTAATCATGAAATTCATTTGGAAGAATAAGAGACCCAGAATAGCCACAGCAATCCTTAGCAAGAAGAGTGAGACAGGAGGCATCACAATACCAGACCTTGATCTATACCACAAAGCTATAGTAACAAAATTTGCATGGTATTGGCACCAAAATAGACATGAAGACCAATGGTACAGAAAAGAAGATGTAGAGACAAACCAACATAAATACAGTTATCTCATACTAGACAAAAGCGCCATAAACATACATTGGAGAAAAGATAGCCTCTTTAACAAATCGTGCTGGGAACACTGGAAATCTATATGGAGAAAAATGAAACTAAAGCTGTAGTTCTCGCCAAGCCCAAAACTCAACTCAAAGTGGATCAAGGACTAAGAATTAAACCAGAGAACCTGTGACTAATAGACCAAAAAGTAGACCCAACCCTACATCCTGTGGAATTAGGGCCCAACTTTCTTAACAAGACTCCTAAAGTGCAAGAAATAAAATCAAGAATCAATAAATGGGATGGATTCAAGCTAGAAAGCTTCTTCCTAGCAAAAGAAACAATTAATGAGGTAAAGAGAGAGCTTACATTTGGGGAGCAAATTTTTTGCTGCACACACGTGAGTTAGAGCATTAATCTCTAGGATATGTAAAGAACTCAAAAAACCTAACACCAAAAATACAAACCACACCATCAATAAACGGGCTAAGGAGCTGAACACACACTTCTCATAAGAAGATATACAATCGATCAACAGACATATGAAAAAAATGTTTAACATCTCTAGCAATTAGAGAAATGCAAATCAAAACTACTCTAAGATTTAATCTCACGCCAGTCAGAATGGCAATTATCAAGAATATAAACAACAATAAGTGTTGGCGAGGTTGTGGGGGAAGAGGGACATTCATAGATTGCTGGTGGGACTGCAAATTGGTATAACCAATTTGGAAAGCAGTATGGAGATTCCTTAGAAAACTTGGAATGGAACCACCATTTGATCCAGCTATCTCACTCCACAGTCTATACCCTAAAGACTTAAAAATGGCATGCTTCAGTAATGCAGCCACTTCAATGTTTATAGCAGCACAATTTACAATTGCTAAACTGTGGAAGCAACTTAGATGCCCTTCAATAGAAAAATGGATAAAGAAGTTATGATATATATACACAATGGAACATTACTCAGCAATAAAAGAGAATAAAATTATAGCATTGTAGGTAAATGGATGGAGTTGGAGAACATCATGCTAAGTGAAGCTAGCCAATCCCAAAGAAACAAAGGCTGAATGTTTTCTCTGATTAGTGGATGCTGATACATAATGGGGGTGGGCGTGGGGAGGGTGGGAGAAACAGAGGATCTTTGGATAGGGCAAAGGGGAGGTAGGGAAAGGGACGGGGGATGGGCGTAGCAAAGACGGTGGAATGAGATGGACATCACTACCCTAGGTACATGTATGAAGACACAAATGGTGTGACCCTATCTTGTTTACACCAGAGAAATGGAAAATTGTGCTCCATATGTGGCTATGGCTTTAAATGCATTCTTTTGTTTTAAAAAATAAAAATTAATAAATTTAAAGTAAAAAATTTTGCTCCACTTGATTGGCCAAACAAGTTACATTCACTTTACAAAGTCTGCAGGTCATGAAAATATAATCTTTCTCTATGAATGATGATGAATCACCTGGAACAGAAACTCTTATTATCATAGTAATCATTTTTATATCTCCTTGATTTAATTGAAAGGATTTCTTTTGTGTGTGTTTTACTATTGAAGTAAGATTTTACTCATTGTTTTTACAAAAGCTATCATTTAACAAATTCAGAAATTGCCTTTTATTTCTGATTCATTCTGATTTTTATCAAAATTGATTTTATCTAATGCTACTTCTTCATCTGTTAAAATCTCCTTATATTTTTTCAAGTAATAAATGACCAAAGTTATAGACATATATACTATTGAAAAATGATATAATGTTGGATAATTTAAAATAAAGGAATAAATTCTACTTGATCATATTCTACTGTTTAGTGATATTCTATAATAGATATGAGTTAATATATTTAGAACTGTTTTAGCTCTGGTAATCACAGCTAATATTTTAACAATTAGGGACTCATTAAATAAAGCATTATGTATCTCTATAAAAGTAGTGCTATATTACGAAGCAATTAAAATACAGACAGTCTCTGAGTTACGGGATGTTCAACCTAATGATGTTTCAACTTTGCCATGGTATGAAAGCATACACATATAGCCACTCTGTTTAACTCTTGCAGTACTCAATGAATTACATTAAATATTCAACATTTTATAGTAAAACAGGCTTTTGTTGGATAACTTTACCCAAATATAGAGTGACATAAAAGTTCTGAGCACATTTAAAGTAGGCTAGAGTAAGCTATGTTAAGTATATTAGGCATATTATGCTCTTTTCTTTTTTTTTACTTTGTTTTCAACCTACAGTGAGTTTATTGGGATGTAACCTCATCAAAAGCGGCAGAATTATCTGTATATTAACAACATATTTGGATGCTTGGGAAATTTCACAAATGTCTTTCTTATTAAAAAAATTAAAACAGCTAATGAAAGTATCTCTCAAACTGACAGTGGTGATCTTGTAGAGTTGTACACAAGGTGTAAAGAAGTGATACTTTACAACAAATTACACATAAGTGAGTCTTTTAATAAGATTAGGTACACAGGAATGTAATCTATTAACCTATGCCCTGCAGATATTTTTCCAGGTATGGAACTAAGTCTCACACTGCTAGAGTCACAATTTTCCCTTTATCAGCAGAAAAAAAAGAGTGCTTTCCTCCAACTTAAAACACCAAACTTAACACCCAGCCAAGTAATTTTACTTGATTCTATTTCTTTTTATAAGCCGAATGAAAAATCCTTTAAGAATAATGAGAAAAGTAAAGATATTCAATATATTTCAGCATGATGAGTAAATTGCTGAACAAGACAACATGCTCCATAAAAATACTGTTATGAGTTCCCTTTCCAGAGAGCCATTCCCCAGAGATGGCCAGCACAAAGGTAAAAGGGTTCCATGTTTCACTGGTTCATTTCATTCTGCCTAGACAATGGGAGATCATGATTCTCTTTCCAATTGTCAAGTTCCCTGTTCCCTTTTCAACTTACATTAACAGACACAAACCCCTCAAACTTGATGCATTAATCTCATAATGTCCTTGCTCCAAAAAGCCTCTTCAGCAGTTCGTGAATTCCCACAGTAGTGCCTGCAATATGACCTCATTTCCCTGAGATCAGAGACCAGAATCTGAACTCTGATGAGGAAGTTGGCACTCAATCATATGGGTGTCTATAATGTCCGTCTTATTTCTTCAGGTAAGGTACAATCCACCAGATTTCAGATCTTCTTCCACTCTGCTTCTATTTTATATTCTACCACATAGCATGTGAATTAAAAGAGCACTGCTTCTCCAGAATCAAAGCCATGGTTTTATCTGAGAGCTAACTTTGCTGGAGATCTTGTCACATCACCTTTTATATTCTACTATATATGATAGAGTTTGTAGCCTACATATGAAAAGGCTCCTAAAATGAGTGTAGACATATCTTCCTTTCCTAAAATTTCAAACAATATATTTCATGGACCCTGTTATTTTCTGATAATTTTAGGCAAAAAATATTTATTTACATTTTGATTGCAAATTTAGGGGAACAGCCTTTGTGAACATATCCAAATTTTACTTATATTTGTAAATGATACATATTTTATTCCAATATCTATCTCACTATTTTATCTCAACAATAAAATTAATGAAGAACAACATCATGTAACATAGGAGTTGAGTTTTATATGAAGGACAATGTTATTACAGAATGTGATTCAAATCTTGGTAAAATCTGTCATGTGATCAGTAGCTCTTTCTGCAATGAGATACTGATAGATATTAGTCCACTCTTCTAACATTTTTGTTTTCTTTTAATTATTATTTGTAGAAATAGACAACAGGCAGATGGTTTATGAAATCTGGAGATGATACAATCATAGTTGAATGAAATATAAAACAGAAAATATTATGAAAGGGTAAAAACATGCACACACAAATACAAATGATCCTTAGAGAAAGAAATCAATTGAAATGAATAGAAATATATGAGCACAAGGATAGAGAGAGATCCACAAACACATGGAAAGAAGTAGAGTGAATGAAAATTCAAAATCAGCAGCAAATGTGATATTGAAATGTCGAGGGGTTACTGGACTGGTGTGTTGAATAGCAGTCTGTTCTTCACTCATGAAGGGCATTAGTCTGTGTTATATACGATTGCTTTGAAAGTTGGAAAAAATAACTAGTTTAGAAAAATTATTTCCACATACAAAAAGGGATGGGGACGTAGCTTAATGGTTAAGTGCCCCTAATTTTAATTCCTGGTACCAAAACAAAACTTTGCTTTTCAAAATTTAGACCTATTTAAGGAAAAAAAAAACACACACATTTAAAAATCTATATTTCTGAGTTCCCAAGGTTTGAATTCATAGACATATAGTGAATATTACAAGAATTAGTCAATTCCCTTTCAACTTAGCTTCCATGTCTCTATGCTATGCTAAAACCAAAATGAAACAAAATGATACAAATAGAATAGTATTATTATTTTATTGATTGGGTCATTTTTGTTGTTGTTGCTATTACCAAGGATTGAACTAAGGGTTACTTGACCACTGAGCCACATCCCCAGCCCTTTTTTGTGTTTTATGTAGAGACAGGCTCTCACTGTGTTGCTTAGCGCCTCCCCGTTGCTGAGGCTGGTTTTGAACTCGTGATTCTCCTGTCTCAGTCACCCAAAGTGCTGAGATTACAGTCGTGCGCCACCGCGCCCGCTTTGATTGGTTAAGTTTTTGCAAGTTAAGGTTTTATCTTTCTAATATATGTGAGGAATTTAAATTGCCATATGCTTTATCTCCTAAAGGTTAATTTTCCAAAATCAAATTACTATTCGCATATGAAACTGATTAATGATACTGTTCAAAAAAGTAAAGTCAATAAAATATACCAAAGGAAAAACTGAAACAAGCCAAGGACTACATGAAACTCTTATCCAAGATATGTTTGTTATGAATGACTAGGAAAAGCATTTAATTATTCTATAGAGGGTAAGATTTATCTATAATAGTTATCAAGTATCTGATTTCAGGACCTCTTTATAATCTTCTAAACTATCAAGGACCCCACACAACTTGCATTTCTCTGAGTTATAGCCAATATTTATTATTTAGAAATCAAACCTTGGGAATATTTGCTTATAAATTAATTAATTTTAAAATAGCAGCAATAAGTAAGCATATATAAAGACAAATGATATCTATTATATGTAAAAATAACTTCATCCAGATTACTGAGGAGAGTTGCAATTTACAACTTTTTTGCCAATGTCATTACTGTTTGTCTTAATGCAATAAAGATTTTTGTGTCCTATCCACTTCTCTGGTTGGTCTATTGTGATATCATGTATAAAGCAGCTTTGAAAACTCCAATTTAATAATAAAGAAAGAAAGAAAAATGAAAAACCAAATATTGTTGTAATGTTATTATAAAAATAATTTTGACATATAATAATAATAATAATAATAATTTTGACTTATTTTCCCTGAAAGATTCTCAAAGACCATTAACCATTCCTGGACCACACTTTTAGAACCACTGTTCTCTATTGTCAGCACTGATTATTTACCTTTTCCTTACAAAAACCAGATAAGAGTTGGTCACTCACCCTCCATTCCAATTATGAAGTATTGATGAAGCTGACTAAATATAATCTACTTCATGTATTTATATGTATTTTATTTAAAGGGTATATTGATATGGTATTACAAAGAATTCTAGTTATTATGTTGGAGAAAGAATTGAGATAAAATATTAGCAAATAATATTTATGATTAGACCTGAAAGGAAAATTGTGAGATTTCATATACATTGAACTACAAATAATAGACATGCCCATTTTTTTTAATGAATTTTCAGACTAAAATTATTTATCCAGTCTCTCTTATTATCTCTGCAATGTTTCAAGTTATATGTTACAATGACCATGATCATATATATTAAAAATAATATTCTACTTATTAAATATAATATTGTAAGAGAATTTTTTTACTAATGAGATGAATTTCTATGTGAAAATTCTATTAAGCATTCGATATTTTACATCACAATATTTATTTAAATTGCAGTGTGAAATGTACAGAGAAAAAATCCCTTAAGCCACAAAGCTAAAGTGAATTATCCTATGCATATATTTTCATTATATGAATGAACTGAGGTACTGTCCTCAAATCAGTATGACAGCATATTTTCCTTTCACAAATAGAGCAAAGAATATTGCGCATCAATCTCTGTAATATCTTTGTATGTCAGAAAAAATGACTATCTCTTTACTGTATTTTTTTCTCCTTTCATTCAACACTTGATCTAAAATTGTATATGCTGTTTTATTTTGTTTCTATGGGTGGTAAACTTCACGTGACTCCAGAGTCTCTGTTCAATTTGGCTTTGGTGTGTCTAGGATAGGACTATGAATATCTGAATATCATGAAAATATCTTTGCATGAAAAACGTGTTATGTTTGGCATGAATACCAATGTGACCATATTCAAGGCATCTGTGTTAATAAGTCACATTATATAAGATCACTTTTCATGTGGAAATTTTCTATCCTTACAGCTATGGAAACGAATAAAAATTTGAATGTAAATAATTGCTCCAGCTCTGTGAGTAAATTCATCCTCTTAGGCTTCCCTTATACCTGGGAGATTCAGATCCTCCTCTTTTCAATCTTTTCTGGAACATACATATCAACCCTAATTGGAAACCTGAGCATTATCTGTGCCGTAAGTTGGGACTATCGACTACAAACGCCAATGTACATCCTGCTGGCCAACTTTTCTTTCCTGGAGATCTGTTATATCAACTCTACTGTCCCCAATATGCTAGCCAACTTTCTCTCTGAGAGCCACACCATCTCTTTCTCTGGATGCTTCCTCCAGTTCTACTTCTTCTTCTCCATGGGCACCACTGAGACTTTCTTCTTGTCTGTCATGGCCTTTGACAGGTACCTTGCAATTTGCAAGCCTCTGCACTACCCCACCATCATGACTGTTCAAAACTGCTTCAGAATGGGAGCCAGCTGCTGGGTGTGTGGCTTCTTGTACTTCCTCTTACCTGTTTACCTAGTTTCTCAGCTTCCATTTTGTTGTGCAAATCAAATTGATCACTTTCTGTGTGATCCAGGACCACTTATAAAGCTGTCCTGTGAACCAGCCCCTGCCACTGAAATCATCTGTGCCATCTATAACTCGGTCCTCATTTTCTCCACCTTCTTCTTCATTATCAGCTCCTATACCTTGGTGATCAGAGCTGTACTCAGGGTGCCTTCAGCAGAAGGCCAGAGAAAGGCTTTCTCCACATGTGGCTCCCATCTGGCTGTAGTATCTCTCTTCTATGGCTCCATCATGGTTGTGTATGTGAGCCCCACAGCAGGAAATCCAGCAGGGATGCAGAAAATTGTGACTTTGTTCTATTCTATGTTAACTCCACTTTTCAACCCCTTGATCTATAGTTTACGGAACAAGGAGATGAAGGAGGCCCTGAGAAAATTGTTCAGGACTGTGATGTTTCAACAGAGTCATGTAAAAGGTTTTTGAAGAAGCTGTGTTCACAAATGAATAAAGAATTAAAACTTTGCTTTTTAACTGTATTTACAGAACTAGAAAAATATCTTTATTGAGGGTGAGGAACATATTCAAGTTCAAAAACTGTTTTTAAATTTAGCTGTATTCATTTGTTCATTCTCATTAGAAAAATAAAGTTCTTTCACATAAGAAAAAATAATCAAAGGAAAATGATGGCGTATATTGCTGGCTTTCATAGTTAATACTAGTTAATATTTTTCTGTCAAAATTACAGTTTTCTGATGCACATTTACACATATAGAAAATCAGTCCCACATTTATATTTCTTACTAAAATTTTTTCCTGAGTTGAAAGTAATATATGCTAAATTAGCATAGCGATACTAGAGTAGTGATTTTATTATAGAAGTTGTTGGATTTGCCTTCTTCCAACATTCTGAAGAACACTAGCAACTCAAACTCTTAGCAGTAATTTTCCTCATGCTACAAATAAATCATTTTTGTGATTGAATAGCATTCAATTCAAGGGCTATGCAACCAGTTTTTCATCTCTTCACCCTTTGATGGATATTTAATACTTCTGCTTCAGTGATACCATGAATAAGGCATGAACAAGTTTTTCATGAACATATATTTTTATTTCCCTAGACCATATATTTAGGAATGAAATAGATTATACATTAATTTTCTATATAGCATTTTGAGGAATTGTCAGATCATTGTCCAAAAGACCATGCTATATTATTCTCAAAACATAATGTTCACAATGTACAGGAATTTTTGTTTCCCTCTATGCTTGCCAACACAAGCTATCTTCTGTCTTTTTAAATTTTGCCATCTCAGTCAGTGCAAAATGGCATTATTTTGTTGTTTTCATTGAGATTTCCCCAATGAATAATGTGCTAATCACCATTTTATGTGCTTCTTGAAACCTGAAGAGTTCTCTTTGGAGAAATGTTTTAAACTTCTGAGCCTGTTTCAACTGAGGTATCTTCTTATCATTGCAATTATGATAAATCCACTTTCATAAGATGATGTACATCTTGTCATGTTTTTGGTAATGCATAATTTAAAATTTTTTCTCCCAAACTTGGGACTATCTTTATACATTCTAAATTATGTGTTTTGAAACTTTGTATTTTGTTGAAGTTTGACTAATCTAATTACTTTTATTTGTCAGATGTGATTTTGGTGTAACAAAGTCTAACACAAGGAAGAGTGCTGCAATGAATATGGGCATGCAGATGTTTCTTGGACGCACTGATTTTATTTTATTTGGACATATACCCAGAAGTGAGATTGCTGAACAATATGGTACTTCTATTTTTAATTTTTGGAGAAATTCCCATCTTATTTTCTAAAATAGCTGTATTAATTTGCACCTCCACCAAAACTTTGCAACAGTTCTCTTTGGCACATCCTCAACAGCACTAGTTAAATTTAGTCTTTTTCATAATAGCCATATTTAATGGAGTGAGATAATATTTTATTCTGGTTTGATCTGGATTTTCCTTATAATTAGTAATGTTGAGCATTTTTCATATACTTTTTGACCATTTGCATATCTTTTTTGAGAAATGTCTATTTATATCTATTGCCTATTTATCTGAAAACTTCTCCTTCTTCTTCTTCTTTTTTTTTTTAGTGGTAAAAGAGATTGAATTCAAGATCACTCTCACTGTACTACAGATACTACAGAGCTATAATACCAGTCCCCATTGTGTATGTGTGTGAGGGGGGGCAGGGTATCACTAAGTTGTCTGGGCTGTTCTTGAACCTGGGATTCTCCTGACTCTTCTTCTGTTGCTGAGATTACAGACATGCTCCAAGTTGGCTGGTTTATATTGCCCATTTCAAAGTCAAGTTGTTATGTTTTGTTTTCTGTTGAGCTTTTTGAGTTCCTTATTATGGATATGAATCCTCCTTGTCAAATGCATTATTCACAAATAATTTTTTCAATTCTGTTGGTTGTCTCTTTGCTTTTCAACTAGCTGTCATACAAGCTGTATCTGATATTTAAGTTCATCAAAATTACAATCAAATTGGCAAATAACTAATAAAATCCCCAAATAGGCCTAAAATTCTAGATCCATAAAAGAACTGTTATCAATAGGCCCATTAAGTTTAGGGCCTACTAAGGAACTCAGAGACCAAATGCAATCACTTTGCTTTACTAATTATGAAACAGATTCAGAGGGAAAGATGAGCCAGCTTTTGGAAGCAAAGCTGGTTCTCAGTCCTAGTCCTGCTTATTCTTTTCTTAAGTATAATTCACATGAAGTGGAGAATTCATGGCTTTCAATTTGATCTCTCTTTCCTGTGTGATTAGTCCTTCCACTTCCTGAGTTAGTGTTCATACACATTACACACACACACACACACACACACACACACACACACACGTTTATTCATTCTCTGCTGGACAACAATGGTCTATGGATGTGTGTATTAATTGGTTAGAGTGACATCTTGAATTGAGTTTCTGTACAAGAACATCCTCTACTATCACCAGATCATTGTTGCTCTACATAAATATGAAGTGAGCTTCAATGCAGACAACATCTAAACTCAGGGATTGTTCAACCAGGCTTATGCATAGAGTACAATTTTATGAAGACTTGTGGAATATAAATGGAGAATTAAGGCAGAAATCAAGACAGTTAAATGTTGCAAGTATTGTCACTTGTACTCATGCATTTTTCTTGCTCAACCTATGAAGATTGGCCCTTTTAGAATGTGATGGGGCCACTAAGACCCAGAACATTCCTCTTTGCTGCTTAACCATAGCAGCCTTTGCAACTCATGGGACTTGTGAAGCTCCTCTGGGAAAATAGGTTTTAGCTGCTGCAGGCCATGGAGAGTGACAGCCATATCAGCGAAATTCGTCTTTTTCAGAAAGGCTTTCCTGGAAAGTGGGGAGAATGGAAGTCTTTTCACAGATTGGGGGATATTCAAGAGGGAAAAAGAGCAGCAGTATGGTCCACTCCATCCTCACCACACACACCAGCCAGCTTGGGTCTGTTGTACCATGCTCCTTCTGTATCAGTATGAAGAAATTCACTTCTGTATCTGACAGCATCCTGAGCTCTGTTGAATCCTGTCATGGTTTGGATGTGGTGTCTCCCAGAATTTCACTTGTGAAATGATGCAAGATGGTTCAATTAGTGACTTAATCCCCTGATAGGGATTAACTGAGTGGTAACTTAAGTGGTAGGGTGCAGCTGGAGGAGGTAGGAATAGGGACATGTCTTTGGGTATATATTTGTATATGGTGAGTTGAGTCTCTTTTTCTGTTTCTTGATCACCATGATGTGTGCTGCTTTCCTCTACCACCTTCTCCCACCATGATGTTCAGCCTCACCTCAAGAACTCAGGAATGGAGCTGGCCTTCCATGGACTAAGATCTCTGAAACTTTGAGCCCTCAAATAAGGTTTTCTTCCTTTATAATTGTTCCAAATTGTTCTGTTTTAATCATAGCAGCTGACTAAAATAGAAATTGTTACAAAGAAGTGAGGCCTTTGCTATGACTAACCTGACCACATGGTTAAGAAGTGTTTGGAGCTTCTCGGAATTGGTGGGAGAAATTTTGCCTCCAAGAATTACGCCTATGGAATTACCTCTCTCCCTCCACCAATCCAGCAGGTAGAGAGTCATGCTCCAGATGACCCTACCTAAAACTGATCAGAAGAGAAGCTGAGAATATTTTGAACTCCAAAAGAAAGAATACTTTAACTTTTCATCAAGACTTTTTTTTTACTTTTTTAAAAATTCTTTTTCTCTTTTTAATCATGACCTTAATAATACATGGACATGTATACATTTTCATATTTGTTATCCTTTTCATTTCTAGCATTTTGATGCCAGTTATTTCTCATGGATTAGTTTTGATGTGAACTAGGATGTTTGATTAGTATATTTTAGTTTTGTTTTGTATTCTGTTATTTTGATTTTTAATTTTTTTTGAATTTTTGTTTTATATATTTTTTTCTCCTTCCTGTTTCCTTTGATTCTCTTTTCTTCCATTAACAGACAATCTCTATTGTTCCCCCTTTCATTCTCCTCTTAATTTTTTACTTCTATCTTCTCTCCTCCTTCCTCATAATCAACATATCCTATATTACTTCTGTTATCTCCCTGTTCATCATTTGAAATTATAAACACTTTTACAAACTTGCTGTTTTTATTGTAGGAAATAACTGTTAATATAATTTGTGTTTATTGTGATAATTGCCAATGTAGACATCATAATAGGAACTATTTGGTTTAATTCCGTATATTGTTTGCATTGGTTATTGTTATTATTTGTCATCACCTAAACAATGAGGTACTAGAAGCTTTCAGGAACACTATAAGTCCACAGGATAGAAACTATACTGCATCAGATCCATACTGTTAGATGGGTAGACACACAAACAACATGAAAAAGCAAGAGAACAAATAGCCCCAAGCAAACCAAGATACTCAAATAACAGAATCCATCAACACCACAGTGAAAGAAATGTCAGAAGAAGTTTGTACATAGTTAAAGTGATCTGTAAAGGAAAAGATGGTATAAAGAATGAAATCAGAGAGAAAATACAGAAAGGAAAAGATTACTTCAGTAAAGTGGTAGAGATTCTAGGGGGAAAAAAAGAAAACAGAAATCCTTGAAATGAATGAAACCATAAACCAAATTAAAAACTGAATAGAAAGGATCACCAACAGACTAGACCACTTGGAAAATAGGACCTCAGGCAATGAAGACAAAATATGTACTCTTGAAAACAAACTTGTTCACACAGAGAAGATAGTAAAAATCCATGAACAGAACTTCCAAAATTATAGAATAACATAAACATACCAAATTTAAGATTTATCAGGATAAAGGAAAGAATACAGATACAAACCAAAGAAATGCAAATCTGTTTAATGAAATAATATCAGAAAATTTCCCAATCCTAAAGAATAAAATGAAAAATATTATAAAAGAGGTATACGAGACCAAAAATGTACAAAATTACAACAGACCCACCCCAAGGCACATTATAATGAAAATGCCTAGCACACAGAATAAGGTTAGATTTTAAAGGTCATGAGAGAAAAGTATCAGATTATGTATAGGAAAAACCAGTTTGAATCTCAGTTGATTTCTCAACCCAAATCCTCAAAACTAGTAAGTCCTGGAACAACATATACCAAGCTCTGAACAAAAATTCATGCCAACCAAGAATTTTATATCCAGAAATATTTAGCTTCAGATTTGAAGATGAAATAAAAACCTTCCATGATAAACAAATGTTAAAAGAGTTTGCAGCTAAAAAGCCTACACTACAGAGCATTCTTAACAAAATATTCCATGAAGATGAAATGAAAAAGAAAAAGTGAAAAACAGCAAAGAGAAAAACTACACTAAAGGAATAGTTGTGTGAGAGGGAATAGTCAATCAAAAAAGAAACTAGTTCAAATTAAAAACTAGAAATAAACCAAAATGATTGGGAATACAAATCATATCCCAATAATAATCTTAAATATTAATGGCCTAAACTTATCAATCAAAAGGCATAGACTAGCAGATTGGATTAAAAAACAGGGCCCAACAATATGCTGTCTCCAAGAGACTCACCTCATAGACAAAGATATCCACAGACTGATGGTGAAAAGATGGGAAAAACATATCACTCATATGGATCACATAAACAGCAAGGGTTTCCATCTGCATATCAGATGAAGTGGACTTCAAGCCAAAGTTAATCAGAAGGGACAAAGAAGGAAATTTCATACTGCTTAAGGGAATTATATGAGCCTCTATATACATCAAACACTTCTCAATTTCAAGAATCAAGTAGACCACAACACAATAATACTGGGTGACTTTAACACAACAATCTCACTACTAGATAGATCTTCCAAGCAAAACTAAATAAAGAAGCTACAGAATTAAATAAAACAATCAATAATTTAGACATCACAGACATATATAGAATATTTCATCCATCAACTAGAAAATACAGTTTATTCTCAGCAGCAAATGGATCCTTCTCTACAATAGACCATATCTTATGCCACAAAGCAAGTCTTAGCAAATACAAAAAATAGAGATACTACCCTGCATTCTATCAGGCCATAATTAAATTAAATTAGAAATCAATGATAACATAAAAAATAGAAGATACTCTAATACCTGGAGACTAAATAATACACTATGGAATGATGAATGGATAGTATAAGAAATCAAGGATGAAATAAAAGAAATTCTTTGAAGTAAGTAAGAATATTGATACAACATATCAAAATGTCTGGGACACTATGAAGACAGTGCTAAGAGGAAAGTTCATTACTTTGAGCTCAGTCATTGAAAGAATAAAAAGTCAATGAAAATATAAGATGGCATTATATCTCAAAGCTCTGGAGAAAGAAAAACAAATCCACACCAGCAGCCATAGAAGACAGGGAATAATTAAAATCAGAGCTGAAATCAATAAAATTGAAACAAAAGAAACAATTCAAAAATTGACAAAACAAATAGTTGTTTCTTTGAAAAAATGAAGTTCATAAACCCTCAGCCATGCTAATGAAGAGAAAAACAGAGAGAATTCAACTTACAAAAATTGAGATGAAGAAGGGAATATCACCATGGACACTACTGAAATACAGGAGATAATCAGAAACTATTTTGAAAATTTATATCCAATAAAATAGAAAATATTGAAGACATTAAGAAATTTCTAGAGACATGTGATCTACCCAAACTGAATCAGGAGGACATACACAATTTAAACAGATCAGTTACAAACAATGGCATAGAAGATACCATCAAAAGCCTACGAAGTAAGAACATCCCAGGACCAGATGGATTCTCAGCTAAGTTCTACAAGATCTTCAAGAAGAATTAACACCAAAACTCATCAAATTGTTCCACAACAACAACAAAAAAGAGAGCACCCTTCCAAACTCATTCTATGAGGCTAGTGTCACTCTGATACCAAAACCAGACAAAGACACATCAAGGAAAGAAACTTTAGACCAATATCCCTGATGAACATAGATGCAAAAATTCTCAATGAAATTCTGGACAATTTCATACTGAAGCATATTAAAAAGATAATGCACCATGATCAAGTGGGTTTCATCCCAGGGATGAGAAGTATAAAAATCAATGAACATAATTCATAACATCAATTGACTTAAAGACAAGAATCATATGGTCATCTCAATACACTCCAAAAAAGCATTTAACAAACTACAGCACTCTTTCATGTTCAAAACACTGGAAAAACTAATCATAATAGGAACATCCCTCTAAAGCACAAGAAGTAAAATTAAACATCAATAAATAGAATGGAATCAAACTAAAAAGTTTCTTCACAGAAAAAGAAACAATCAATAACATGAAGAGAGAGCACACAGAATAGGAGAAAATCATTGCCACATGCACCTCGGATACAGCATTAATCTCCCAGATATATAAAGAGCTCAAAAAAACACCAAAAAATAAAAAATAAAAAAACGAATAACCCGGTCAATAAATGGGCCTAAGAATTGAACAGACACTTCACAGAGGAAGAAATGATTGATCAACAAATATATGAAAAAATATTAAACACCTCTAGTAATTAGAGAAATGCAAATCAAAACTACACTGAGATTTCATTTCACTTCAGTCAGAATGGCAACTATCAAGAATACGAACAACAATAAAAATTGATGAGGAGAAGATACACTCATACATTGCTGGTGGGACTGCAAATTGATGCAACCACTTTGGAAAGCAGTCTGGAGATTCTTCACAAAACTTGTAATGGAACCACCATTTGACCCAGTTATCCCACTCCTTAGTTTATACCCGAAGGATATAAAATCAGCATACTACAGTGACACAGCCACATCAATGTTTATAGCAGCTCAATTCACAATAGCTAAACTGTAGAAATGACCTAGGTGTCCTTCAACATCTGAATGGATAAAGAAATCTGAATGAATGAAAGGCATATAACTCAACCATAAAGAAGAATGGTATTATGACCTTTGCTGCTAAGTGGATGGAACGGGAGGGTATCATGCTAAGCGAAATATGCCAATCCAAAAAACCAAAGGCTGAATATTTTCTCTAGCGTGCAGATGCTAATTGAAAATAAGGGGCGGGTACCTAAGGCAGAATAGAGGTAGCTTAGATTAGACATTGTAGAGTGAAGGGAATGGAGTGGTTATGGGGGTAGGAATGATAGTAGTATAAATCAGATATTATTACCCTATGTATATATATGATTACATGGCTAGTGTAACTCTATATCATGTATAAACAGAAGACTGAGAAATTATACTGCATCTATGTATGATGTGTCAAAATACATTCTATTGTCATATATAACTGATTAGAACAAATAAAAAAATAATAATTTGCCAGAAAAAACATCAGTTTGAAATCACGATATTTAATAGACTAAGATTTTAGACTATGCCTAATTAGTCTTTAGTTACTCTAATTCTCCTAAATATTTTCCTTAATATTAAGAGTAATATCATTTCTATACCAATAGGTAATGTCAACAGTTTAAAAACTGATTTTTAAAAAAGTAATGTGAATTCTTATTGACAAATTGTTCTGAAAATGTACATATTCATCTTTTCACAAATTCTATCTCAAACATATTTGGATTCCTGATTTTGCTATTATATATCTTCTTTGTCACTTATTCAACAGGAACAGAACTAGTTACTGAAAATTTCTCCTAAAAGAAATTTCTCTTAAAAACAAGATACTTTTAAGAAAAAGAATCAGTTTACAGAGGTGATTTTCCCAATGGTCATGAATCTCTTGGAAGTCATTCTATAACCTTTGTTTTAGAAATTAGATAATCTTTTCTATTATGGAAGATGTGTTTATTTATAAATTGTGAAGCCATTAACACCAGTCCCCTAATCCACTATAAATGTATGTCCTAGTAATGTTTTTAGGAGAAACTTGTTTCTTCTTGATCTTAATTACTGCTTGTGAGCCCTCACAGTAGAGGAGGGGAAGGTAATATCCCTGATGAGGTAACAGATTTCATGTTTTACTTGCCCTCCCTGGAATCACCTGGGCATTTCATAGTGCAAAGGAGGGTGTCACAGGCAAAAATTGAAACACTGCCAAGAGAAGGTAATCATGAATGAGATCTCTCTATGGTCCATTTTTGGAAGAATATTGAATTCATGCAGAGTTGAATATAAGCAATATCATTAATATATTTAAAGATATATAGTCATGGAACCCTGAAATTTAACCTGTTGCTGACTCAGACTAACATTCAAATGATGTACTTTGCTTCCACATGTATGTAATTTACCCGCATCTCAGAAAACACAGCTAGATGGCATATCGATGAGAAATGTATCATAGAGAGATAGACAAATGGTATTTCCACCTTTGTTGGTTAAGAGATGGAAATAGTTCAAAACCTAGGTATTTCCCACCACCCATGCATTGTAACTGAAGATAAATATTGTCTATTGATAAGCCTGAGTTATAAGGAGCTTCTTTTTCAGAGTTCTTGAAGTCAAAATCTTCAGTTTTCCTTTAAATTTGATTAATCTGTCTCCACATGGCACTTCACTGATTGTTTTCCTAGTCAATTTAGTTTTCTAAATCATTTGATTCTGTGGTAGATTTTAATTAATGATGAATTATGTGCCTAGTTTTGTATCCAATTCATTATGCTCAGATAGGTGTTATATTGCCTCATATATACTTTCTCTCCTGCCCCACCATACATTTTAGAAAGATAAGATTTATATTTATGATGCCTTACAGAAAATGTTCCTCTGAAGGCTGAAGACATTGATAAGCATAGTAGAGAGAACTGTCAAGTTTTCTCTTGTCATTTGTAATGGATTACAATATCTGTTCATTTCCAAGTACAATAGTCCTTTCTTATCTCTAGGGAAAGTATCTCAAGTATCCTCTGTAGACTATAATTACATATAGTACTGTAAATGTTATATAGTATATTTTTCTTGTAAATACATACCTATCACAAAGTTTAATATATAAACTAGGCTAAAAAAGAGCTCAATAATAATAGTAAAAAATAACAACCATAAAAAAATATTCTAAAAAAAAATTTTTGTGGAGGCTGTGGTTGTGGCTCAGTGTTAGAGCACTTGCCTAGGATGGGTGAGGCCCTAGGTTTGATCCTCAGTACCACATAAAACAAATACATAACATAAAGGTTAAATTCATTAAAAAATAAATTATGTGAATGGGTTTTTTTTCTGTGAGTCAAGACAATTAATATTTTCAGAATGAAGTTGACTGAAGACAGCTGAAACAATGAAAAGCCACACTGTGGATAAGAAGTAGTATTTTATATGCCCTAATCATAGTTAATTAGAACAATGGTTGCCATTGCTCTGCCCAGATTATTTTTACAGGTACAGTGGACAAAAGCTAGTTTTCAGGTTATACCAAAGTCATTGATTAGCCATTCTCCTGCTTTTCTTACTCTCTTCTTGTGAGACTCTACTCAATAAATTATTTGCATAACAATCCCATCTTTGGCTCTGCTTCCTGGAAAATCATTCTTGGGCATTAATTTTTTCAAAGGGCTTTTCAAATCATGTATATTTGAACAACATGTCTCTTTGCAATTATATCTTTAACTCTCTGATAAAAATGCTAAATATTGTGTGAATGCTAAATTTTAAAAATCATCCTTTCTCATTCCACTAACTGACAATGTATCACACCTACATTATTATTTGAGAGAACTCAATAAAATGGGTGGGGGAAATCAGTCTACAGTGTCAAAAGTTGTGCTTCTGGAACTTTGCCATGCATGGAATACAAAGGTCTTAGTCTTCATAGTATTTGTGATGCTTTACCTCATCATTGCCCCTGGAAATATTGTCATTGTGACCTTAATTATCACTGACCCACATCTCCATTCTCCCATGTACTTTTCATTAGTTTACCTGTCCTTTGTTGACATGTATATACAGAGAAGCCAAAACGGTTACCTATCACATGTGAAGTGATATAAAATTCAGTTGGTACATGACTAACACAT
Organism: Geosciurus inauris; assembly: GCA_004024805.1. Taxonomy (NCBI): domain Eukaryota; kingdom Metazoa; phylum Chordata; class Mammalia; order Rodentia; family Sciuridae; genus Geosciurus; species Geosciurus inauris. Next base: position 52,474 of record PVHX01006566.1, on the reverse strand, counting down.
GACTAACATGACTAAAACTCATAACTTAAGAGCAAAGGAGGGCATCGTGAGCTAGTGCAAGAACATGAACTTTCTCTCTTTGTACCTCACCCAGTATAGAATATCTCAGGCAATTTATTGAATTTTCTAAGTTTAAGTTTTTCTTTGAGAGATATAAATATTAAGAATCTAGCAGAGTTTTAACACTATTGTTAGTTTGAAAATTTACTGAAGAATATTGTACCTAAAAGAAGATTAAAAAAGAATTTGCTGTAATTCAAGCCCCATGAAGAAACAACTCCATTTGTCTCCTTTCCCTTACTGTTCAATGTAATTGTTTCAAAACATAAAATAACCTTTCCCCCCCACATTTTAGAATTCACTCTGAGTTCAAGGTAAGAATCCCCAAGTTCTTTTAACAGCACCTTTTATCCTATTGCCCCCTTTAGTTCCTCTTAAAATATCAATCGTTCCTGGGAACGGCAGGGTAAAAGCTGAAGAAGTTGTAACATTTCTGGAAAGCAAGCAGCATGTAGGACATGGCCTTTGATGTGTACACCAGATAGCTTTGCTGAGTATCTGTGTGTTACTTTAGAAAGAATGTTAGGAGGATATTTATGAAAAAAAATTTATTCCGTATTTTTGATTTATAGAAAGTCCATTTTTGTGAAATAAAATCTTTGCCAAAAATATTTGGAAACTGTACTGCTATGAAATTAAACTAAATGAACAGGGAGGAAAAATAATTGATATTTATTAAACATTTGCTGAAAATTCATAAAAATTTAAATGCCATCTGTGTAATATCTTTACAACACATTTTAGATTGAGTGGCCTCTTCAGAGATGAAGAAATGAATACATAAATTACATTTAGATCAAGGTTAGCAAGTAAGAATGAGATTTCAAAACAGTAGGACAAATTTAAAGTCTATGGCTAATCTACTAATGTTCCTAAATATGGAATTAATATTAACAATGTAATATAAATATCATAAAATATTAAAAACTTAGCTGATGGAAAATAAATATGATTTATTACTAGTAAATTATTCCCTGAGAAAGTAAATATTCATCTTCCAACAAATTCCTCTCTCAAACACAATTGAACTTCTTTTTTCTATTAGTTATCTTCTCTCACTTTTTCCAACAGCACATATCTAAAACTAGCTATTGAAAACTCACCCTAGAATGTTTGTATTGATAAGAAATTAAGTTTAGTGATAGAAGTCTAATTATTCAGGTTGCTTAGGGAGCCTAATCTTCAGGTATTATACTAGAACATTTTCTTTAGAAATGAAATGTATACAATGAAGTATTATTCAGTCATAAAGGAGAATGAAAACTTATCAGTTGCAGAAAAATGGATGGAACAGTGTATCATCACAAACTTCATGAAATTAAATAATTGAAAATTTATCTCTCTGACCAATTCATGAAAAACTACAAATTTTATCATTATAATGTGCATTGTTATTACTAATGAGGTGGCACAGTTTTGTACTTTTATTTCTGTGAGTTATCTTTTCATATATGATCTTCAGTAGAGACATCAGTGTTTTTTATCGATCTCTAAATATATAAGATACCAAATATATGAACTAATAACCTTTGAAAAAAAAAGGATGGAATTGATATTATTGTGCCAAGTTAAATAAGCCAGAATCAGAAAGATAAGTATCACATATTTATTCTCATATGTGGAATCTAGAAGGAAAAAGAAAAAGATGATGGAAGAATGTAAAAGGAAGGGAAATAGGGGAAGAGGCAATGGAGGCTATGGGGTTAGGCTATCAGGAAATGTTCTAAATGTGTCATATGCATGTGCAAGCATGCCACAATGAAACTCATTCTGTATAATTAATATAAACTCATAAAAATAAGTTAGGTAGATTTCCTGTATTATGGAATTTGAGGTTATTATCTCAAATGTCTATTTGAAATTTGAGTTAATTATCATAGGTCTCCTTTTCCACAGCAAATTCATGCTTTACCTACATACTTTAGGGGAGCTTTCTTTCTTTCCATTCTTAATCTGTGCTTCTGAGCTCTCAGTGGAAGAGAAGGGGAAACTGGTGCTCATGATGAAACAGTGGTTTTCATTATCCACCTTCTTTCCTTGTCATCACCCTATAGATGTCAAAGAATAAAAGTAAGAGAAACAAAAAATGTAACAAAGTCAAACAAAAGAATTAATAGAGTGGGAAGGGAAATGACATTTCTCTCTTCACTATCCAGCTTGAGAAGAATTCTCAACTTTTTTAGTGATAAATATAAACGAAATTGTTCTATTTAGAAGTAAATAATCAGTTATTACTAAAATTTTAACTTTGTGTTCATTCAGTACTTTTAACAGACACACTTTGATTTTATATATGTAATTTCTTATCATTTTAGAAGATAGGTGATGATACATTAGATAGATCGGGAGAGAGACATACATACATACATGTATACATAGACCAAAAAAGTTGCTAATATTTGGTCAGAAGATGGCAATACTTCAAATTCCAGGGATTTTGGAGCATCCTTTCATATAATTGAAGGTAAATATTTTCTATAGTTAATTAATCTTGAGTTATAAAGAGCCCACTTTTCTGAATTCATGGTCAGATTCTAAGTCAGAGTGGCCTTTCACTGTGTTTACTTACATGACCGTCCAGGTGATTCACAATGAATCAAACAACAATATGTAAAGATAAGCTATAAAATGGGAGAAAATATTTTCAAACCTTGAATCTGATAAGTTGTTAATATCCAAAGTATATGCTGAACACAAACAATTATATGTGAAAAAGAAAAAGAAAACATGTAACCTGATTAAAAGCTGTGAAAAGAATTGTATAGATTTTTAAAATATATATATAAATGGCCAACGGGTATAGGAAAAGGTGTTCAACAACACTAATCATCAGGCAAATACATCTGTTAGAATGACTAGGAAAGAAAGAAGGAAGAAAAAAATTGTCGGCTGGATTACATAGAAAGGAGACTCTTGACAGAACTGGGGAATGTAAATTGGTACAGCTAGTATATAAAACAGAATGAAGTCTTCTCAAACCTTTTAAATTGAATGACAGTATGTTCAAGCAATACCAGTCTGGGTATATACACAAAGCACATTAAATTAGTATTCAAAGAGATATCTGTATAACCATGTTCGATGTAACACTAGTCACAATGATTAATAGTGGTCAAATTATGGAAATAATCTAAGTGTCCTTGAGAAGATGAGTGGATAAAAGAATACAACACATATAAAACAAGCACATTTTAAGACATGTGCAATTGACTGGTATAGTTTGGATGTGAGGTATCCCCCAAAAGCTTACTTGTGAGATAATGCAAGAAGATTCAGCAGGGAAATGATTGGGTTGTGAGAAGAGTCGTATAGGTTAACTGAGTGGCAACTGAAGTGCTAGGGTGTGGCTGGAGGAGATGGGAATTAAGGAGTAGCTTCGGAGTATATGTTTGTATCTGGCAACTGGAGATGTCTCTTTCTGCTTCTTATCACCATGTGAGCTGCTTCCCTCTGCCACAATCTTCTACCATAATGTTCTGCCTTATCTCCAGCCCCAAGGAATGGGACCAGCCTTCTATGGACCAAGACCTCTGAAACCATGAGCTCTTGAATAATTTTTCTTCCTTTAAAATTGTTCTGGTCAGATGTTTTAGTCACAACAGCAAAAAAACTGCTGATTAAAACATTGGCTATACATTAAAATTTTTGCCAAAAATCTTTGAAACTGTATAACTTAAAGATGGGAAATAACTACTAGTTATTAACTTTTACTATACCAAAAATATTTACATTTGGTATTTATTTTGTAGTTCATTTTTACAGCATGCCTATTAGATTGAGTATTTTTTAAAAATATTTTTTTGTTGTAGATGGACACAATACCTTTATTTTATTTATTTATTTTTATGTGGTGCTGAGGATCAAACCCAGTGCTTCATATGTGTGAGGTGTGCACTCTACCACTGAGCTGAGCCACAGTCCCAGCCCATAGATTATTTATTTTTCTGATGAGGAAATAGAAACAAAAATAGATTAAGATCAAAGTCACAGTTCAACAAGTAAGAGAGATATCACAGACCAGATCTTACTAATTAAAAAGCAAATGACTGTTCAAGTTTTTTCTAAATAGGGCATTACGTAATAGAATTACAATAATTATTGAATATTAATAGTTTTTAAAACTAATGAAAAATCAGCATGATTACGTTTATCTTATAGCAATGCCATTGACTTTGCTTTCATTATTAGATATTTTCTATATCACTTATTCCAGCAGATAAGGAAACAGCTACTAAAAATTTATCCTGGAAAGATTTATCATGATAGAAATTCAACTCAAAAACAAATATCAGATATTACACATTTCTCAGGGGTATATACCTATCTCGTATGCTATCAGGTTATTATCTTTAAATCAGGTAATTCTCATTATAGATTATATGTCTACTTGTCATTTGAGACTCTTATCATACACATCTCCCTTTCCATGGCAAATGCATGCGTTGTCTAATTGCTTTAGGAATGATTCTTTCTTTCTGTCTTTACATTGATACTTCTGAATTCTCAGAGTAATGTAAGGAGAGAGTTTGTGAGGCAGCAGTGGTTTTCATTCTTCACCTCCTGTCCTCTGTATCACCCTGGGAAGTTCAAAGTATGAAAAGGAGATGAAAGCTGATAAAAGAAATAGTGAATCAATGTTAAGGAAGAGAACTAATAAAGACAGAAAGAGAATGGGTGGTAACTTCTCCAATCTCTAGTTTTAGAATTCTCAATTTACTTAAGGACCAATATAAGCAATATCTTTGTTATATTTGGAAGTAATATCTCATCACTGAACTTTAATTTATACTCTCAACATTAATACTCAAAGATAATACTTCCTACATATGTCTGCAGGTTATGAAAATATAATCTTCTTCTATGAAGGGCAGTGAATCACTTGGAAGAGAAACACTGATTACCATAGTGATCATTGTTACTTATCTTTGTATAATTGAAATGGTTTTCTTTTGTATATGTTCTGTTGAAGTATGATTTTGCCAATTACTTTTGAAAATACAATCCTGTAACAAATTCAGAAATTGCCTTTTATTTCTGGTTCATTCTGAATGTTATCAAAATTAATTTTACCTAATGATACTTGTATATATATTAAAATATCCCTACATTTTTTCTAATAATAAATGACCACAAGTTATATTCCTATATGCTATTGAAAAATGGTATAATATTGAATAATTTAAAATAAAGGAATAAATCCCACTTGATCATATTCTACTATTTAGTAATATTCTACTGTAAATATTAGTTAATGTATTTAGAACCATTTTAGCTCTGGTAATCATAGCTAATAGTTAAACAATTAGGGAATCATTAAATAAACCATTATATATCTGTACAAAAATAACACTATACCACAGAGCCATTAAAATATAGACAGTCCCTTATGGATGGTTCAACTTAATGATGTTTAAACTTTGCCATTGTATGAAAGCATACACATACAGCAGCTCTATCTCTTGCAATCCTCAATGAATTGCATTAAATATTCAACATTTTGTAACAAAACAGGCATTTGTTGGATAATTTTACCCAATAATTTTACCCAGAATAATATAAGAGTTCTGAGCACATTTAAAGTAGGCTAGAGTAGCCGGGCAAGGTGGCTCACGCTTATAATCCCAGCACTTAGGACTTAGGGAGGCTGAGACAGCAGAATCGCGAGTTCAAAGCCAGCCTCAGCAATGGCGGGGCGCTAAGCAACTCAGTGAGACCCTGTCTCTACATAAAACACAAAATAGGACTGGAGATGTGGCTCAGTGGTCGAGTACCCCTGAGTTCAATCCCTAGTACTAAAAAAATAAATAAATTAATTAAATAAAGTAGGCTAGAGTAAGCTATTTTGGTAGGTTAGGCATATTGTGTTGATTATTCCTTTGTTTTCAACTTTCAGTGTGTTTATTTTGGTGTAACCTTATCATAAGTTGAAGAGTTAACTGTATATTAACAAAATAGTTAAGTGCTTGAGAAAGTTTCATAAATACCTTATTTTTAAAAACAGCTAATGAAAGTTTCTCTCAAAGTGACAAGGTGCAATGAGGTAGTAATTTACACCAAATTACACAGCAGTAAGTCTTTAAAAGGGTTGAATATGCTGCAATGTAACTTGTCTGTTAACCTACAGCCTGTGGACATTTTTCCAAGCTCGGAACCAAGTCTCATTGTTAGTCACAATTTCCCTTTTATTACCAGAAAGAGGATTGCTTTTCTCCTACTTGAACGCCAAGTGAAAAATCCTCTAATAAGAAGTAAAGATATTAGATACATTTCAGCATGACAAATAAATTGCTAAACAGGACAACATGCTCCAAAAAATCCTGTTATGAGTTCCCTTTCCAGAGAGCCATTCCCCAGAGATGGCCAGCACAAAGGTAAAAGGGTTCCATGTTTCACTGGTTCATTTCATTCTGCCTAGACAATGGGAGATCATGATTCTCTTTCCAATTGTCAAGTTCCTCGTTCCCCTTTCAGCTTACATTAACAGACACAAACCCCTCAAACTTGATGTATTAATCTCATAATGTCCTTGCTCCAAAAAGCCTCTTCAGCAGTTCATGAATTCCTATGGTAATGCCTGAAACATGACCTCGTTTCCCTGAGATCAGAGACCAGAATTTGAACTCTGATGAGGAAGATGGCACTCAATCATACAGGTGTCTATGATTTCCATCTTGTCTCTTCAGGTAAGGTACAATCCACCAGATTCCAGGTCTTTTTCCACTCTGCTCCTATTTTATATTCTGCCACATAGTATGTGAATTAAAAGAGCACTGCTTCTCCAGAATCAAAGCCATGGTTTTATCTGAGAACTAACTTTGCCGGAGATCTTGTCACATCACCTTTTGTATTCTACTATATATGATAGAGTTTGTAGCCTACATATGAAAAGGCTCCTAAAATGAATGTAGACATATCTTCCTTTCCTGAAATTTCAAACAGTATATTTCATGGACCTTGTTACTTTCTGATACTTTTAGGGACTGGTAGGCAAGGAAATTTTATTCACATTTTGATTGCAAATTTAGAGGAACTGCCTTTGTGAACATAACCAAATTTTACATATATTTGTAAATGATACATATTTGATTTCAATATCTATCTCACTATTTTATCTCAATTGTAAAACTATGAAGAACAACATCATGTAACATAGGAGTTGAGTTTTTCATGAATGACAATGTTATTACCGAATACGGTTTGAGTTTCTTGGTAAAATCTATCAGATGATCAGTAGCTCTTTCTGCATTGAAATACAGATTGATATTAGTCCACTCTTCTAACATATTTGTTTTCTTTTAATTATGGTCTTTAGAAACAGACACCAGGAAATTTGCAGAAGATACTGACACAGTTGAATGAAATAGAGAAACAGAAAAAATTATGGAAGAGTACACACACACACACATGACCCTTAGAGAAGGAAGACAAATTAAACAAATAGAAATATGAGGGCACAAGGATACAGACAGATCCACAAACACATAAAAAGAAGTAGATTGAATGAAAATTTAAAATCATCAGCAAAGGTGATATTGAAATTTCGAGGGCTTACTGGATTGGCATTGAATAGCAGTCTGTTCTTCACTTATCAAGAGCATTAGTCAGTGTTATATATGATTGCTTTGAAAATTGGATAAAATAACTAGTTTAGAAAAATTATTTCCACATACAAAAAGGCTGGGGATGAAGCTCAGTGATTAAGTGCCCCTAATTTTAATTTTTGGTACCAAAACAAAATAAAAGATTGCTTTTCAAAATTCAGACCTATTAAAGAAAAGAAATCCCACACATTTAAAAATCTATATTTCTGAGTTTCCAAGGTTGGAATTCATAGACATATGGTGAATATTACAAGAATTAGTCAATTCTCTTTCAACCTAGCTTCCATGTCTCTATGCTAAGCTAAAACAAAAATGAAGCAAAACAATACAAATATAATAGTATTATTATTTTATCGGTTGATTAATTTTTTGCAAGTTAAGGTTTTAACATTCTACAATATGGAATTGGAAATTTCAATTGGTATATGTTTTATCTCCTAAAGATTACTTTTCCAAAATCAATTACTAATTGCATATGAAATCCATTAATAATACTGTTCAAAAAAAGTAATGTCAATAAAACATACCAAAAGAAAAATGAAAAAAAGCCAAGGACTACATGAAATTGTTATCCATCATATTTTTTTTTTTGCTATGAATGGGTAGGAAAATTCCTCAAAAGGACCCCACCTAACTTTTATTTATGTGAGTCATGGCCAATAATATTTATTATTTAGATATTACCTGATAAATATTTGTTTTATAAATTAATTTTAAAATATCAACAAGTAATTATATATATGTAATTATGCATAAATGATATCTATTTTATGTAAAAATAACTTCTTCTAATTTACTAAGAGAAGTTGCAATTTACAACATTTTGGCCAGTATCATTACTGTTTGTCTTAATACAATAAAAATTATTGTATCCTATGTATTTCTCTGGTTGGTCTACCACATACAATAAAGCCTTGAAAACTCCAATGTAATAACAAAGGGGAAAAAAGTAGAAAACCAAATGTTGTCTTAACATTATTATGAAAGTAGTTTTGAAATATTTTTCCCTAAAAGATTCTCAAAAACCACCAATTATCCCTGGACTACACTTTGAGACATATGGCTGTCTAATATCAGCATTGATTATTTACCTCTTCCTGACAAAAACCACATGAGAGTTGATCACTCACTCTCCATTCCAATTACAAAATATTGAAGAGGTTGACTACATGTGATATATCTCACACATTTATATTAATTTTATTTAATGGGTTCATTGATGATATTAAAAAGAATTCCAATTATTATGTTGGATAACAAATTGAGATAAAATATTAGCAAACGATATTTATGATTAGACTTGAAATGAAAATGTGAGATTTCATCAGCATTGAACTACAAATAGCAAACATGACCACTTTTATTTATTACATACACTATTTTAAGAAAACATATTTTTACCAATGAGATAAATTTATGTGTGGAAATTCTATTGTGTCCAATATTTTTCATCACAATATTTATTTAAATTGCAGTGTGAAATGTACAGAGAAAAAAATCCCTTAATCTAACATGACAAAGCCAAAATGAATTATCCTATGTGTATATTTTAATTATATGAATGCACCAAGATACTGTCCTCAAATCAGTATGACAGCATACTTTCCTTTCACAAATAGAGCAAAGAATATTGCACATCAATCTCTGTAATATCTTCATATGTCAGAAAAAATGACTATCTCTTTACTGTATTTTTTTTCTCCTTTCATTCAACACTTGATCTAAAATATGCTGTCTTGTTTTGTTTTGTTTTTGTCAAAACCAACATATGGGTGGTGAACTTCACGTGACTCCAGAGTCTCTGTTCAATTTGGCTTTGGTGTGTCTAGGATAGGACTATGAATATCTGAATATCATGAAAATATCTTTGCATGAAAAATGTGTTATGTTTGGCATGAATACCAATGTGACCATATTCAAGGCATCTGTGTTAATAAGTCACATTATATAAGATCACTTTTCATGTGGAAATTTTCTATCCTTACAGCTATGGAAACGAATAAAAATTTGAATGTAAATAATTGCTCCAGCTCTGTGAGTAAATTCATCCTCTTAGGCTTCCCTTATACCTGGGAGATTCAGATCCTCCTCTTTTCAATCTTTTCTGGAACATACATATCAACCCTAATTGGAAACCTGAGCATTATCTGTGCCGTAAGTTGGGACTATCGACTACAAACCCCAATGTACATCCTGTTGGCCAACTTTTCTTTCCTGGAGATCTGTTATATCAACTCTACTGTCCCCAATATGCTAGCCAACTTTCTCTCTGAGAGCCACACCATCTCTTTCTCTGGATGCTTCCTCCAGTTCTACTTCTTCTTCTCCATGGGCACCACTGAGACTTTCTTCTTGTCTGTCATGGCCTTTGACAGGTACCTTGCAATTTGCAAGCCTCTGCACTACCCCACCATCATGACTGTTCAAAACTGCTTCAGAATGGGAGCCAGCTGCTGGGTGTGTGGCTTCTTGTGTTTCCTCTTGCCTATTTATCTAGTTTCTCAGCTTCCATTTTGTTGTGCAAATAAAATTGATCACTTTTTATGTGATCCAGGACCACTTATAAAGCTGTCCTGTGAACCAGCCCCTGCCACTGAAATCATCTGTGCCATCTATAACTCGGTCCTCATTTTCTCTACCTTCCTCTTCATTATCAGCTCCTATACCTTGGTGATCAGAGCTGTACTCAGGGTCCCTTCAACAGAAGGCCAGAGAAAGGCATTCTCCACATGTGGCTCCCATCTGGCTGTAGTATCTCTCTTCTATGGCTCCATCATGGTTGTGTATGTGAGCCCCACAGCAGGAAATCCAGCAGGGATGCAGAAAATTGTGACTTTGTTCTATTCTATGTTAACTCCACTTTTCAACCCCTTGATCTATAGTTTACGGAACAAGGAGATGAAGGAGGCCTTGAGAAAATTGTTCAGCATTATGATGTTTCATCAGAGTCTTGGAAAAAGTTTTTGGAGAAGTTACATTCACAAATGAATAATTAAAACATTGATTTTTATTTGTATTTATGGAAATAGAAAAACATCTTCATTGAGGATTAGAAACATATTCAAGTTTAATATGATGTTTATAAAGGTAGTTGTATTCGTTTGCCCATTTTTATTAGAGAAAAAATTAATAATGTTATTCTAGATAAGAGAAAAATAAAGGAAAATGATAGCTTATCTTGCTGGCTGTCAGAGTTAATATTAGTTAATATTTTTTATCAAAAATTACATAGTTTTCATGTGCACATTCACACATGTAGACAATCTGTCTCACATTTACATTTCTTATTAATTTTTTTTACTGACTTGAAAGTTGTATATGCTAAATTTGTATAACAATTCTAGGATAGTGTTTTTATTACAGCAGTTGTTGGATTTGCTTTCTGCCAACATTCTGAAGAACACTAGTGACTCAAACTTTTAGCAGGAATTTCTTCATGCCACAAACAAATTCTTTCTGTGATTGAATACCACTCAATTCAATGGTTATGCAACCAGTTTTTTTAATTCCTTCACACTTTGATGGACATTTAATGCTTCTGCTTCAGTGATATCATGAATAATGAATGAACACTTTTTTTGATTTTTGTGAATATATGATTTTACTTCTTTAGAGTATATATCTAGGAATAAAATGACTAGATTACATATTAACTTTCTATGCAGCATTTTGAGGAATTCTCAGACTATTCTCCAAAAGGACCACACCATATTATTCTCAAAATGCAATGTTCACAATGTATGGTCTGCTTGTATCTTTACCAACACTAATTATCTTCTGTCTTTTTAACATTTGCCATCTTAGTCAGTGCAAAGTGGCGTTTTATTGTAGTTTTCATTGCCATTTCCCTAATGACTGATATGCTGATCACCATTTTATGTGCTTGTTGAAACCTGAAGAGACCTCTTTGGAAAAATATTTTAAGCCTCTGTGCATGTTTCAGTTGAGTTATCTTCTTATCATTGCAATTATGATAAATCTACGTTCATAAGATAAGGTATATATACATATTGTCATCTTTTGGGTAATGCGTAATTTGAAAATATTTTCTCCCCTTCTGGGGACTGTTTTCATACTTTCTAAATAATGTCTTTGAAGCTTTGTATTTTGATGACATTCAATTAATTTACTTACTTTCTTTTGTCATTTGTGATTTTGGTGTTCTATCTAATAAAAATCAGGTCTAACCCAAGGTATCAGTACTGCAATGAATGTGAATGTGCTGATATTTTTTCAACACACTGATTTTTATTACATTTGGACATTTATCCAGGATAATATGGTAGTTATATTTTTATTTTTTTGAGGAGTTTCCACCTCATTTTCCAAAATAGCTGAATTAATTTGCATGTCCACAAAAGTTTACAGTGGTTCTCTTTGGCACACGCTCACCAGCTCTAGTTATCTTTGGTCTTTGTCTTTTTCATAATAGCCCTTTTTACTGCAGTGAGATGAGATCTTATTGTGGTTTAAATTTTCATTTTTCTGATATTTAATGATATTGAGAAATTTTGACATAACGTTTTATCAATAGCATGTTTTTTGTTTGTTTTTTTTTTTTGGAGGGAGACATGTCTACTTAAGTCTATTGCCCACTTATGTGAAAAGTTGTTTGGGTTTTTTTGTTTGTTTATTTGTTTTGCTTTTTTGGTGTTATTAGGGATTATATCCAGGAACACTTTACTACAGACACTACAGAGTTACAACACCAGTCTCTATTATTTGTGTCTGTGTGACAGGGTCTCAGTAAGTTATCTGGGCTGTTTTTGAACTTCTGATTCTCATTCTCCTGACCCTTCTTCCAAGTTGCTGAGATTACAAGCATGTTGCAAGGTGTCTAGTTTCTACAGCCCATTTTAAAACCAAATTATTTGTTTGGTTTTATTTTTTTCCTGTTGAGCTTTTTGAGTCCCTTACATGTTATAGATACAAACTCACTTTGTCAGATGCATCATTTGCAAATAATTTTTCCCATTCTGAAGGTTGTCTCTTTATTTTTCAACCTACTGTCATACAAGCTCTATCTGACATTTAAGTACATCAAAATTACAATCAAACTGGCAAATAACAAATTAAAATCCTCAAAAAAGGCTAAAATTCTAGATCCATAAAAGACAGCAATAGAACTATTATCAATAGGCCCATTAAGTTTGGGGCCTACTAAGGAACTCAGAGATCAAATGCAACCACCTTGCTTTACTGATTATGAAACAAATCCAGAGGGAAAGATGAGCCAGCTTTTGGAAGCAAAGCTGGTTCTCAGTCCTATTCCTGCTGATTCTTCTCTTGAGTTTAAAACATATGAAGTAGAAAATTCATGTCTTTCAATCTGATCTCTCTTTCCTGTGTGATTAGTCCTTTTACTTCCTGAGTTAGCTGTTCATACACACACACACACACACACACCACACATTGAATCATTCTCTGCTGGACAGGAGTGGTCTACCAATTTTGTCTGTATTCATTAGTTGGAGTGACATTCTGAACTAAGTTTCTGTACAGAGACCTCCTCCACCATCACTAGATCATTGTTGCTCTACATGAATACGAAGGGAGCTTCAATGAAGATAACATCTAAATGCAGGGATTGTTCAACTAGGCTCATTCATGGAGTACAATTTTATGAAGACTTGTGGGATATAAATGGAGAATTAAGGCAGAAATTGAGACAGTTAAATGTTGCAAGTATTGTCACGTGCACTCATGCATTTTTCTTGCTCAATCTAAGAAGATTAGCCCTTTTAGAATGTGATGGGGCCACTAAGACCCAGAACACTCCTCCTTGCTTCTTAACTGCCTCAGTTTGTGCAACTCAGGGAAGTTGTGAAGCTCCTCTGGGAAAGCGGATTTCAGCTGCTCCAGGCCATGAACAGTGACAGTCATTCACAGTAAAATTAATCATTTACAGAAAAGTTTTCTTGGAGAGTGAGAAGAATAGAAGTCTGCTCATGGGTTTGTGGATGTTGAAAAAGAAAAAGAGCAACAGTATAGTCCACTCTAGCCTCATAAGTCACACCGGTCATCTTGGGTCTGCTGTACCATGCACCTTCCGCATCAGTGTGAATAATTCACTTCTGTATCTGAGAGCATCCTGAGCTCTGTTGAATCCAATCATCTGTAATCCAAAAACAAGGAAGTGAAGACAATCATGAGCAAACTCTGAAGAAATTTTGTGAATTCTTGAAAGAAAATGTAGGTTAAAATAATAACTTGGAGAGAAATGAGATGTTTTTCATATATTAAAGGATATCTTTTCAAAATGAACTTCCTGGATCCATGTAGAGTAAGGGAAGAAACACGCAGCCAGATTATAATAACCAAATATTCAATAATATTTCTAACATAGTATCAGCAGAATAAATAGAGGGGTTGAACTTTTCAAAAGATGTTGACAAGTTACACTCAATAACTCACCTTCAAAAGGTGTTTAGAAGTTCATTTCATCAAGGAGTTATCACATGGCTTCTGATAAACATGTATATTTTTCATGTCAATGGAAAAAAGGAGAAATAATTATGCTTAACACAATTGGACTATAATATGTCATCTATAATAACTGCTATCACACGTTATTGATTTCTCAAGAACTAATATAACAGCATTTAATAACATAGCAGTACTAATTCCACCTAATAAAACATGATTCTCTGAAGTTTTTCTTGCTGTGAATATGTACAGACTGATTCCTAATTATGCATTTATTCCCTCTGTCTTTATCACTTTGGTATATGACAGAAAATATAGCAACTGCAGAAAATTGTATTTTATCTTTTTAACAAGTCTTATTATAGCCATAGTAGAACTCTGGTGGGGAAGGAAAGGTCAATACATATTTATTATAGGTTATTTTCTCACCTTATACATGGCCTTTGATCCTAATTGCAAAAGTAGAATTTAGTGATTCAGGACACATTGAAATCTGAAGAAAAATTTCAGTTAGTGGCAGCAACGTGAGGCTAAAGTGGACAAAAGAATATAATCCTGTTTATCTAATCAGGTAAGACAAATCATCTGAATAACACAATAATCAAAAGTTGTATTTCAGCCCAGCGTGGTGGTGCACTCATGTAATCCCAGCACTTTGGGAGGCTGAGACAGGAGAATCGCAAGTTCAAAACCAGCCTCAGCAATGGCGAGGTGCTTAGCAACTCAGTGAAAACCTGTCTCTAAATAAAAACACAAAATAGGGCTGGGGATGTGGTTCAGTGGTCAAGTACCCCTGAGTTCAATACTCAGTATCAAAAAACAAAACAAAAAAAGTTGTATTTTACTTTCACTTCAAGGAATAGCAAATTTAAGAACTAAAATCTCTTGAAAATTCTTTTAATGTTGATAATTTTATCTCAGAATGCACTTCTGAGAAATACCAAATTCCTTAGGGATGATCGTCTGATGATCAATTGAGGGAAGATAAATAAATAGTTCTGATCCACTTAGTTTTTGTGCAGGGTGAGGGATAGGGGTTAACTTTCATTCTATTATATATGGATTTCCTTTTTTCCCAGAACCATTTGATAAAGATGCTATCTTTTCTCCAGTGTATGTATTTGGCACTTTTTGTCTAGGATGAAGTAACTGAATTTATGTGAGTTTGTCTCTGTTTCTTCTATTCTGTTTCATTGCTCTTCTTTCCTATTTTGGTGCCAATATCATGACTTTTTTGGTATTATAAATCTGTTGTATAGCTTAAGGTCTGTTATTGTGATTCCTCCTGTTTCATTTTTCTCACTAAGGATTGCTTTAGCTATTCTGGGTCTCTTATTTTCCCAAATGTGACAGCTTTTTCTACTTCTATGAAGAGCATTATTGGAATTTTGATGGTAATTACATTGAATCTGTATAATGCTTTTGGTAGTATGCCATTTCATTTTGACAGTATTGATTCTGCCTATCCAAAAACATGGGAGGTATTTCCATCTTCTAAGGTCTTCCTCATGTTTTTCTTTTTTAAATTTTGTGTTCTTTAGTTGGTATTTTAGAGATCCTTCATCTCTTTTGTTGGATTGATTCCTAAGTATTTTACTTTTTTTGAAGCTATTGTGAATGGATGGTTGTCCTAATATCTCTTTCAGCTAATTGATCATTGTGATATAGAAATACAATTGATGTTGGTGTTAATTTTGCATACTGTTACCTTGCTGAATTCATATATGAGTTCTAGAAGTTTACTGGTGTATTTTTTTGGATAAAAGACCTAGGAATTAGACCAAAAATCCTGCACATACTAGAAGAAAATGTAGGCTCAACACTTCACCATATTAGCTCAGGAACTGATTTCATTCAAAAGACTACTAAAGTACAAGAAATAAAAGAAAAACTCAATTAATGGGATGGCATCAAACTATAAAGCTTCTTCAAAACAAAGGAAACATGCAAGAGTGTTAAGAGAGAGTCTTCAAAATAGGAAAAAATCTTTGTGACCTGCACCTCAGATAGAACATTAATTTCCAAGATAAAAAAAATAACTCAAAAGCTTAAAACCAAAAAATAAGATAAAATAACCCAATCAATAAGTGGGAAAAAGAACTGAATAGATACTTCTCAAACATAAAACTATGAATGGTCAACAAATACACTAAAAATGTTCAACATCTCTAGCAATTAGAAAAATGCAAATTAAAACTACATTGAAATTTCATCTCACTCCAACCAGATTGTAAGTATCAATAATATAGAACCCTGCCGACCTGCAAATCATACTGGAGTCCAGGCCCAGGACCACCCCCACCAACCCTCTTGGGAGCTTAGGCCCAGATATGGCCCAGGTTAGGACCAGGATCACCCCTGCTGACCTGTGTGAAAGCCCAGGCCCAAGACCACCCCTGCACAGAGCAGAGGATCATGCTGTGACTCCCCATTTACCAATGTATTGCTACCCTGGCCTGCCTCTATCTTGGGACACTAGCCATCACCACAGCCCTCTCCACATAGTAGCCTCCACTTTGGGATAATAGGGCTTGGAGGCAGTATCTCCTGCAGCACAGCACAGCACAGCACACCAAATCACCAGATCTCTGAACAGGCAACCGAAAGCCATTGTAAGGCCCACCCTTTTATACCCATCTCTGATAGTGGTTGCATCCATCTTGGGACACCTCCACTGCTATCTTGAGTTAACTCTGCTACCGCCACCACCATCTTTAGTTGCAGTAGCATCCATCTTGGAATAGCAGCCAGGGAGTAGAAGCACAACACCAAGGTGAGGTACAGGTAATCTGCAGGGACATTACAAGAGTATAGGGTAGACATGGCAAGACCTCAGATTCACACTACAAAGAAGGAAGACACACAGACAACATGAAAAAACAAGGGAATAAATTGCCCCAAACAAACCAGGATACTACAATAATAGAATTAATTGGCAGTGCTATTGATGAAATGTCAGAGAAGGAGTTCAGAATGTACATAATTAAAATGATCTACAAATTAAAGAATGACATAAGAGAGAAAATACAGGCAAAATTGATCACTCCAACAAAGAGATAAGAGAAAAATACAGGCAACCATTAATCACACCAACAAAGAGATATGGGAGAAAAATACAGGGAGCAAAAGAAGGAGATAGAGATTCTGGGGAAAAAAAAAACAATCAGAAATCCTTAAAATAAAGGAAACAATAAACCAAATTAAAAGCTCAATAGAAAGGATCACCAACAGACTAGATCACTTGGAAGACAGAATGTCAGAAAATGAAGACAATCTTGAAAATAAAGTTGACCACACAGTGAAGATGGTAAGAAACCATGAACAGAACATTCAAGAATTATGGGATAGCATCAAAAGATCATATCTAATGCATTTATTGGGATAAAGAAAGGCACAGAGTTTCAAACCAAAGGAATGCACAATCTCCTTAATTAAGTCATGTCTGAAAACTTCCCAAACATGAAGAATAAATTGGAAAATCAAACACAAGAGGCTTACAGGACACCAAATGTGCAAAATTACAACAGATCTACACCAAGGCACATTATAATGAAAATGGCAAGCATACAGAATAAGGATAATAAAAGAATCAGGTTATGTATAGGGGGAGAATAATTCATGTCTCAGAAGATTTTTCAATTCAGATCCTCAAAGCCAGGAGATCCTGGAACAACATATACCAAGTTCTGAAAGAAAGTGGATGTCAACCAAGAATCTTATATCCAGCAAAATTAAGCTTCAGATTTGATGATGAAATAAAAACTCTTTATGATAAACAAAAGTTAAAAGAATTTACAATGAGAAAGCCTGCACTACAGAGCATTCTCTGCAAAATATTTCATGAGGAGGAAATGAAAAAATAAAAAATAAAAATCTTCAAAGAAAGAACTACACTAAGGGGAAAGCCAAACAAAGGAAAAATCAAGTCAAATTAAAAACCAAAAATAAACCAAAATGCCTTGGAAAACAAATCATATTTCAGTAATAACCCAGAATGTGAATGGTCTAAACTCATCAAATAAAAGACATAGACTCAAAGATTGGATTTTAAAAAAAGACCCATCAATATGCTGCCTTAAAGAGAATCATCTCACAGGAAATGACATCCACAGACTGAAGGTGACATCAGTCACCTCTCCCCCACTGAGTGTGGGGAGAACAATTACTCACATGGACCACAAATATGGGCAGGGGTTTCCATCCTCATATCAGATAAAGTGGATTTCAAACCAAAGTCAGTGAAAAGAGATAAAGTGGGACATTTAATATTGCTTAAGGGAATCATAATATCAACAAGACATAACAATCATACATATCTATGTCCCAAAATATGGGGAATCTATGTATATCTAACAAACTCTTCTCAACAACAAGAATCAAATAAACCACAACACAATAATACTGTGTGACTTTAACACACCTCTCTCACCACTGGATAGATCTTCCAAACAAAAAGTAAAGAAATAAACTATAGAACTCAATAAAACAATCAGTAATTCAGACTTAACAGAACATATATAAAATATTCTATCCATCAACAAGCAAATACACTTTTCTCTCAGCAGCACATGGATCCTTCTCCAAAATAGACCATATGTTATGCCACAAAGCAAGTTTTAGCAAATACAAAAAATAGAGTTACTATTTTTTAGTAATCTAAAAAATAATAATTATTGCAATCTATCTGACCATAATGGAGTGAAATAAGAAATCAATGATAAAATAAAAAATACAAACTACTCCAACACCTGGAGACTAAATAATACACTATTGAATGATGCATAGATTATAGAAGACATCAGGGAGGAGATAAAAACTAATTCTTAGAGGTAAATGGGACACCAATACAACATATCAAAATCTCTGGGACATTATGAAGGCAGTGCTAAAAGGAAAGTTCATTGCATTAAGCTCATTCATTAAAAGAAGAAAAATTCAACAAATAAATGACCTGACACTACATCTCAAAGCCCTAGAAAAAGAGGAACAACCAAAGAAGTAGAAAAAAAATAAATAATTAAAATCAGGACTGAAACAATGAAATTGAAACAAAAGAATAATTCAAAAACTCAACAAAACAAAAAGCTGGTTTTTTGAAAAAATAAATAAAATTGGCAAACCCTTGCCATTCTAATGAAAAGAAGGAGAAAGAAAACACAAATTGCTAAAATTCATGATGAAAAAAAAAAGTATCATGATATACACTATTGAAATACAGATGATAATTAGAAACTATTTTAAAAATTTATACTCCAGTAAAATAGGAAACCCTGAAGACAGTGACAAATTTCTAGAGGCATATGTCCTACCCAAACTGAACCAGGAGGACACACACAATTTAAACAGATCAATTTCAAACAAGGAAATAGAAGAAGACATCAAAAGCCTACCGACCAAGAAAAGCCCAGGACTAGGTGGATTTTCAGTTGAGTTCTACAAGACCTACAAAGAAGAATTAATACCAATACTCCTCAAATTATTCCATGAAATAGAAAAGGAGGGAACCCTTCCAAATGCAATCTATGAGGCTAGTATCACCCTGATACCAAAACAAGACAGGGACACATCAAGGAAAAAAAATTTCAGACCAATATCCCTGATGAATATAGATGTAAAAATTCTCAATAAAATTCTTGCAAATTGCATACAAAAACAGATTTAAAAAATAGTGCACGATGATCAAGTGGGGTTTATACCAGGGATGCAAGGTTGATTCAACATATGGAAATCAATAAATGCAATCCATCACATCAATAGACTTAAAGATAAGAATCATATGATTTTATCAATTGATGCACAGAAAGCATTTCACAAAATAGATCAACCTTTCATGTTCAAAACACTAGAAAAACTAGGGATAGTAGGAACATACCTCAAGATTGTAAAAGATATCTATGCTAAACCCAAGGCCAACATCATCCTAAATGGAGAAAATTGGAAGCATTCCCTCTAAAAACAGGAACAAGACAAGGATGCCCTCTTTCACAACTTCTCTTCAACATAGTCCTTGAAACTCTAACCAGAGTTATTATGTGAAAGAACTTAAAGGGATATAAATAGGAAAAGAAGAATTCAAACTACGATTTTTTGCCAATAACATGATACTATACTTAGATGATCCAAAACTCTCCACCAGAAAACTTCTAGAATCAATAAATTCAGCAAAGTGGCAAGATATAAAATCAATATCCATAAATTAAATGCATTTCTATACATTAGTAATGAATCCTCTGAAAGACAAATTAGGAAGACTACCCCCATTCACAACAGCCTCAAAAATAAATAAATAAATAAATAAATAAATAAATAAATAAATAAATAAATAAACAAACACACACTTGGGATTCAATTTAAGAAAAGAGGTGAAAGACCTCTACAATTAAATCTACAGGACACTAAAGAAAGAAATTGAAGAATATTTTAGAACATGGAAAGACCTCCCATGCTCTTGGATAGGCAGAATCAATATTATCAAAATGACCATACTGCCCAAAGCACTATACAGATTCAATGTGATTCCAATTAAAATCCCAATGTCATTCCTTATAGAAATAGAAAAAACAATCACGAAATTCATTTGAAGAAATAAGATACCCAGAATAGCCAAAGCAATCCTTAGCAAGAAGAGTGAAGCAGGAAGCCACAATACCAGATCTTAAACTATACTATAAAGCTACAGTAACAAAAACTGCATGGTATTAGCACCAAAATAGACATGTAGACCAATGGTATGGAATAAATGATACAGAGACAAACCCACTTAAATACAGTTATCTCATACTAGACAAAGGCATCAAAAATATACATTAGAGAAAAGACAGTCTCTTCAACAAATGATGTTAGGAAAACTGGAAATCCATATGCAGAAAAATGAAACTAAAACCCTATTTCTCACCATGCACAAAACTCAACTCAATGTAGATCAAGGACAAAGGAATTAGACCCAAGACTCTGTGTCTAATAGAGCAAAAAGTAGGCCCTAATCTTCATCACTTCAGATTAGGTCCCAACTTCCTTAACAAGACTCCTAAAACACAAGAAATAGATCGAAGAATCAATGAATGGGATGGAATCAAACTAAAAATCTTCTCATCAAAAGAAATAATCAATGAGGTGAAGAGAAAGCCTACATTTGGGGAGCAAATTTTTGCTGCACACATGTCAGTTAGAGCATTAATCTCCAGGATATGTCAAGAACTCAAAAAATCTAGCACCACAAAAACAAACAACCCAATCAATAAATGGGCTAAAAAGCTGAACAGACACTTCTCAGAAGAAGATATACAATCAATCAACAAATATATGAAAAAAAAATGTTCAACATCTCTAGTAATTAGAGAAATGCAAGTCAAAACTACTCTAAGATTTCATCTCATCCCAGTCAAAATGGCAGTTATCAAGAATACAAACAACAGTAAATGTTGGTGAGGATGTGAGGGAAAAAGCACACTCATACATTGCTGGTGGGACTACAAATTATTGCAACCAATCTGGAAAACAGTATGGAGATTTCTTAGAAAATTTGGAATGGAACCACCATTTGACCCAGCTATCCCACTCCTCAGTCTATACTCAAAGGACTTAAAAACAGCAAACTACAGTAATGCAGCCACTTCAATATTTATAGCAGCTCAATTCACAATAGCTAAACTGTGGAACCAACCTAGATGCCCTTCAATAGATGAATGGATAAAGAAACTGTAGTATATATATACAGTGTAATATTACTCAGCATTAAAATAGAACAAAATTATGGCATTTGCAGGTAAATGACTGGAGTTGGAGAATATCACGCTAAGTGAAATAAGCCAATCCCAAAAGATCAGGGGCTGAATATTTTCTCTGATAAATGGATGCAGGAGCCTCTGTAGATCTATTTTTTTTACTTCATTTGGCAGGTGTTTCATCCATCTTAGGAGCAATTAACTTTATTATTACTATTATTAACATAAAATCGCCTGCTATATCTAATGTCATTGTTACTATTATTAACATAACACCTTTTGCTATATCACAGAATCAGACCCCATTATTTTTATGATCAATATTAATTACAGCTATATTACTTCTTATATCCCTTCCAGTTATTACTGTAGGAATTATTATACTCCTTAAAGTTCAAAACCTAAACACAACATTTTTGGATTCAGCTGGAGGAGGTGACCCTATCCTTTATCAACATTTATTCTGATTTTTTTGACACCCAGAAGTATATATCTTAATTTTACCTGGATTCATTATTATTTCCCACATTGTTACCTATTATTCAGATAAAAAAGAAGCATTTGGCTACATAGGAATAGTATGAGCCACAATATCCATTGGCTTCTTAGGATTTATCATATGAGCACATCATATATTTACTGTAGGGGTAGATGCAGACACCCAAGCATACTTCACATCTGCAACAATAATTATTTCTATTCCAACAGGAGTTAAGTTTTTTAGCTGATTAGCAACCTTACAAAGGAGGAAATATCAAGTGATCTCCAGCAATATTATGAGCCTTTGGCTTTATTTCTTATTTACTGTGGGAGGTCTTACAGGAATTGTTTTCGCCAACTCATCATTAGATATCATATTACATAATACCTATTATGTAGTAGCCCAATTTCATTACATCTTGTCTATAGGTGCTGCATTTACAATTATAGGAGGATTTGCTCATTGATTATAATTATTCTCTGGTTATACCTTAAATGACACATGAGCCAAAATTTACTTCACTGTTATATTTGTAGGGGTAAATTTAACTTTCTTCCCACAACACTTCCTAGGACTATCTGGAATATCTTGACTATATTCTGATTACCCAGATGCATATACAACATGAAATTCTGTGTCCTCAATAGGCTCATTTATTTCTTTAACAGCTTTAATAGTCATAATTTTCATAATTTGAGAAGGATTTACATCAAAATGAGAAGTTTTAACCAAAGAATTAACAACTAACCTGGAATGATTGCACAGATGTCCTCCTTATCATACATTTGAAGAACCAACCTACATCAAACTATAATTCAAGAATGGGAAGAACTGAACTTCCTAAAGCCAGTTTCAAGCCAGCCCCATAACCATTATGACATTCTTCCTAAGATATTAGTAAAATATTACATAACTTTGTCAAAGTTAACTTATAGGTTAAAATCCTTTATATCTTTATGGTATACTCATTTGAATTAGGATTTCAAGATGCTACATCACCCATCATAGGAGAATTATTACACTTTCATGATCACACCTCAATAATCATATTCATAATTAACTCTTTAGTCCTCTACATTATTTCCCTTATCTTAACTACCAAACTTACTCATACAAGTACTATAGATGCACAAGAAGTTGAAACAATTTGAACTATTCTGCCCACTATTATTATTTTAATTGCACTTCCGTCATTATGAATTTTATATATAATAGATGAAATTAATGATCTTTCATTAGCAGTAAAAACAATAGACCACTGTGATACTGAAGTTATGAATATACAGATTATGAAGACTTGAATTTTGACTCCTACATAATCCCCACATCCAATTTAAAACCTTGGGAATTACAGCTTCTAGCAGTTGATAATCAAGTTATTCTTCCTATAGAATTATTAATGCATATATTAATTTCATCAGAAGATGTTCTCCATTCTTGAGCAGTTTCATCCCTTGGACAAAAAACAGTTGCTATTCCCAGCTGACTTAATCAAGCTACTTTAACATCAACACAACCAGGACTATATTAGGAACAATGCTCTGAAATCTGCAGATCAAATCACAGTCTTATACCAATTGTTCTTGAATTTGTCCCATGAAAACACTTTGAAAACCAATCTTCATCAGTACTGTAAATTCATTATGAAGTTAATTACAGCATTAACCTTTTAAGTTAAAGACTAGGAGCCCAAATCTCCTAATAAATGAGATGCCCCAACTAGATACATTTACATGAATTGTAACTATTATTTCTATAACTCTCACCCTGTTTATAATGTTCCAACCTAAAATCTCAGATCACTTATATCCTTCTAATCCATTACTTAAAGATATGAAATCAATTGAATATAAAACCCCTTGAAAAAAATTAACAAAAATTTATTTGCCTCTTTTATTACTGCCACATTAATAGGATTACCTGTTTTTATTCTCATCATTTCACTCCCTAATATTTTATTTCCTTCACCTAATTGACTTATTAACAACCAATTAGTAACATTTCAATAATGACTAATTCAACTTGTCCTCAAACAAATAATAATAATGCATAATCCAAAAGGACAAAATTGATCTCTAATGCTTATCTCACTAATTATATTTACTGGATCAACAAATTTACTTGGCCTATTGCTTGACTTTTTTAAATAATGGAATGGTCATGGGATGAGTGGAGGAACTTTGGGTGGGGCATGGGTTTAGGAAGGATGGTGGAATGAGACAGACATCATTACCTTAGGTATATGTATGATTGCATAAATGGTGTGACTCTACTTCATATACAGAGAAGTGAAAAAATCTGTTCTGTTTGTGTACAAGGAATCAAAAAGCTTTCTGTTGTCATGGATAACTGATTAGAACTAGTATATATATATATAGAACTAGTATATATATGTATATATATATACACACATATATATACATATATATATATATAACAACAAATGTTGGTGAGGGTGTGGGGAACAGGGTACACTTATACATTGTTGAGGGACTGCAAATGGGTGCCACCTCTTTGGAAAGCAGTATGGAGATTACTCAAAAAACTAGTAATGGGAGCATCATTTTACCCAGTTTTCCCACTCCTCAATATATATCCAAAGGATTTAAAATCAGCATACTAATGAAATGCAGCTGCATCAATGTTTATAACAGCATAATTCATAATAGCTAAGCTATGAAACCAACCTAGATGTCCATCAACAGATGAATGGATAAAGAAAATGTGGTACATATACACAATGGAATATTACTCAACCATAAAAGAAAAAACTTTGACATTTTCCAGTAAATGGATGGATCTGGAGACCAACACGCTAAATGAAATAAGCCAATCAAAAAAAATCAAAAGTTCAAAGTTTTTGCTGATATGTGGGAGAAAAAACACAATAATGGGGGAAAGGGGAAAAAAGAGAAGTTCAGTAGATTAGATAAAGAGGAACAAAAGGAAAGGAGGGGGTAGGAATAGGAAAGACTTTAGAATAATTTTCCTATATACATGTTGGAAAATACTTGAGTGAATCCCCAACATCACACCTACCCAAAAGAATTGGGTCTGAGTTAGAATAAGATATATTTCATGCTTGTATAATTTTATCAAAATGGATTCTATTGTCATACATAACTAAAAGAACCAATAAAAAAATAAATAGTTTTTATTTAAAAAGAAAAAAATGTTTTCCCCTTTGGAGGAGGAGTGATACTGGGGAATGAATTATATTGTATGTTTTTTATGGTTATATCAAAATGAATCCTAATGCTAGGTATAGCTAAAAAGAATCAATAAAAAGTTTAAAAAGAAAGAAAAAGAAAACAAAATGTTATGAGCAAGATCAATAACTGAAATGAAAACAGTGTAAGAGAAAAGCACATTTTTTTATCCATAAATGCAAACACCTCAATACTACCACCAGCACCCTCCCCAGACAAAAGACAAATATCTTTATAAATTACCAAATACCTGTGATAGCAGATTTTCTGGATTCTCCACAACTATCACACTATCATACAATAAGATAGAATCCATGGCACTTGGAGAACTCCCTGTGCACAACCAAGGTCAGAGTTCTGTGTAATACTTCCAGAATAGAGACATCTCCCCGCTGCCAGAGAAAAAGTACAATGACAGTTTGAACATAGACCACACAAATTACACATGTGGTAATGCTGAATTTGCACTGAAGAATCCTATTTAATGATGAAAATCTTCATTCAGTGTTGTTTGCTACATTACCTGAAATTCTACTATTCTATAATTCTATTGTAATAAAAACATTTATTTTTAAACATACATTAGTTAATGATATAAAAATATAAATGATAACATATTTGTTTTCAGTCATGAGGGAGTTTATAAACTCTTTTCTTCTTTGATAATCAGCTGAGATCAAAGCCCTAAGGAAATGGCATCCCAGTGGGTATGGAGAATAGGAATAGATACGGAAAAGGACAGGGAACATAGGAAGGAGACACATACACTATAAACATTCATATTTTTGCCAGACATATTTTAATCATACTGTAATGAGATACAAAGAACAATAGCAACAGAAGAGAATGACTTTGGAGAAGGCTTCATTAGTGTAATTGGACAATAAGTTTTAACTATGTGGCATCCAACCTGGAAATATTGGGATATTATGTCATTCCCGGAATCACAGGCACATACCCAGTGCTGTCATGTTCTAAAAGGAATCAATTATTTGATTTGATGATTCACACCAAAGCCTTGTGTGTTCATAATACACCATTTATAGTGGAAAGCATATGAAACATAGAAAATAACCACACAAATTATAATTTATCCACATCTTAGATTACTTAGATGTAGGGCATTCAGAATGACTGTGTGGGGAGCTTGTAAAAATAACTTTCCAGGAAAACAGCAATAAAACTTGATACATTTTTCAGATATACACACAGAGAAAACAACCCACAATGTACTTGGAAATAACAAGACATACAACAAATTAAGAAACAATTGTTAAATAAATCTACTAGATCTGAGTAAAAATGGGACCCTGTATTTTTTTTTAAATAGAAGCTGCCATTTTCCCAACTGCGTGTTGTTCAATTTCTTTTCCACCACAGGCAGGTTGACCTTGGGATTGTGTCTCTCCCTTTATCCCTCTCTGCTTCACCATTTGAACATAGACTCTTTTCTAGATGAGGTCAAGGCAGGGCATGATAACTGGTGGCTTCCATCTCCCCTCTTGGCTTTGATGCCATGTTGTGGAGGTTTGTCTGCCCCAGGTGAGCATGGCAGACAGGAAATTCCAGAAGCTCCCTGGTTCTGTGGGCTACCTTCATATGTGGCATCCATATTTTATGAAATGAATGAGATCACAACAGAAACATTATTAACTGTCTCCTAAAACAGTCTTCTAAAAATAATTAAGGAATACTGTCATATTAGCATCGTATTAACACTAACAATTTATAAAATGTAGATGGAATATAAAATACCTAGAAAAACAGAAAGAATATAAAAAGGAAGAGACAACACCAGTAAAGATACTGAATTAGAATATTTAAAACTACCCACTAGAGGGGCTGGGATTGTGGCTCAACAGTAGAGTGCTTGCCTTGCATGCGTGAGGCACCGGGTTCAATCCTCAGCACCACATAAAAATAAAGATACTGTGTCCATCTGCAACTAAAAAAAAATATTAAAAGAAAAATTTAAAAAAAAATCTACCCACGAGAAAAATTTCAGGACCTGAGAGTTTCACTAAAGACTCCTATCATACATTAAAAGAAGAAGAATACTGATTTTTTACAAACTCTTCCAGGATGACACACTCTATGATGTCACATTTACCCTGATAACAAAGCATGAAAAGACAATACAAAGTTAGAAAACTACAACCTAATAACCATTATGGATATGGGTTCAACTGTAAACTATCTACCAGAAGCACAGTTTAAGTACGTAGACACAAATAGTTTTAAAAAAAATCCAAAAGACTGGCACTACCTCATTTCAAGACTTAACTAGAATGGTGCTGTAATCAAGATGAGGCTTTGGTGAAAGAATAGACAAATCGGTCAATGGAACGGAACAAATATATATAAACAGATGCACAAATATAGTCAACTGACCTTTGACTAAAGCACAAAGACAATGCAAAGGAGAAAATTCAGTCTTTGCTACAAATGGGGTTGAAACAACCAGACAATGCACAAAATAGACACAACGTACATACACACAGACAATGCACCTTAACTCCAAATTAACTCACAATACTTCAGAGACATAAGGTAAATCAACAACTTGAAGTTCTTTAAGATGACACAGGAGTAATGACATTGGGTATGGAGATGTCTTGTTAGAGTCAAAATCACAATTTGTGAAAAATTAAATTGGCAAACCAAGCTCCATTAAAATTAAATATTCTACTTTGTGACACAGTGTCAAGAGAATGAGAAGACAAGTCACACCAGCAGAGAGTATTTGCAAAAGACATATCTGATAAAGGACTATCAACCATAATGCACAAAGAACATTTAAAAGTCAACAAGAAAAATAATTTAAGAACAGCCAAAACATAAACAGAAGTGTCACAAGACAGAATGCACAAATGGTAAATAGGTATACAAAAAGATGTTCAAGTTCATATCAAGAGAACTGAAAAATAAAACAACAAAAAGACACCACTGCATAAGTATTAGAGGAGTCAAAACCAAAACACTGGCACATGGAGATTTACAAGAGCTTTCTTTACAATTGCTATAAAATGGAGGAACCATGATGATCTTCTGTTTATGAATAGATAATAAACAGTATTACATTCAGAAAATGTAATATTAGTCAGTCATAAAAATAAAAGACACCATTGGAAGGCACAGAGGAACCCAAAATGCGTATCAGTAAACAAAAAACCTAATCTGAAAAGGTTATGTAGAGTTTGAGTCTGCTCTATTCTGAAAAAGACAAAACACTGAGACAGTTTAAAAGTTAGTATCTTCCAGGAGGTTTTAGGAAAGGAGGAAAGAATGAATGAGCAAAGCACAGACAATTGCTAATGCAGGAGAACTACTTGGTAGTATACTATAATAGTGTGGATAAATGTGATGATTTGTCCAAATCCATAGAGTATGCAATACCCAAAGTGAACTGTAAACTAGACTTTGGGTGATGATATGTTAAAGTGTGTTCATCTATGTTCAAACTTCACCCTGAGGTTTGGAGGTTGAAATTAGAGTGCATACATGTGTGTGCTATGTATGAGAATTTGAAATTTCTAGTCATTTCCTGATAACTTGAAATTGCACTAAAAAGTAGTCTTAAAATTTTTTGAATGAAAAGATATAAATATATATGCAATGCTAACAAAAACTACAATAAAACTTAAGCAATTCTTTTAATAAAAAGCAAAATATGATTCAAAAATACTACTAAAGATAAAAGAGGGCATTTCATAATGAGAAAAGGGTTAATCAGGAAGATATAATGACTTTAATGATGTATGTTCCCAATAAGAGAGTTTAAAAAATGAATGAAATAAAAACTGAGAGCACTACAGTGAAAAATACAAAAAAATTATAATTAGACTTCATATCTCTTTCCCAATTATTTACAGTAGACAAATATTTACCAGACATGAACTAGACCTCAATAACAATATGGAACAATTTGATGTAATTAATACCTGTAGAGCACTTAGAACAAAAATATCAGCGTGCTACTTTTTTCAAAGACACACAAAACATTTACCAAGTTGACTCATACTTGGGATAATAAAACAACTCAATAAATTTAAAAATATTTAAGTCACACAGATTTGTCTATCAATGCACATCCCACCTTTATCTAGCAAAATTTCCTGCAACAGTTGAACTGGCAACTCAATGTGGCATTGAGGTAGGATGCAATACTGCTCAGCAATGAAAAAGAATGCAGCATTGATATAACAAGGTCATGCGTTTGAAACTAAATATGTGGAAAGAAATCAGACCAAGAAGAGATTACAGAAACTGGATTCTATTCAATTAAAACTCTGGAAGATGCAAATAGCAAATAGAAACAGATTTGTGGTTGTCTAGCAGAGTAAATAGAGAAGGCAAATGAGTGATTGTCAAGAGGCAAGGGAATTTTGAGGATGAGCTTATGTTATCTATCTTGACTATGATGATCTATTGATGGCTGAATACAGGTGTCAAAACTTATCAAGTCATACACTTAGGTATGGGTAGTTTGTGATGTGCCAATTGTACCCGATGAACTCATCTAAGAAGTCTTAATAATTTAATACCCAGTGCATAATTACTTAAGACCTCAGTTAATCACAGATACCATGGAAGATAATCAATCAGTTGAAAAACATACTTCCTTGCTTGGATGACTGAAATGTGTATTAGGGCACTCCATCTGTATCAGGGATATGATTTCTTTCTAATCAAGACTATATTAACTGCTTACATAGACCAAGCAAGAGATGAAAACTGCAGGATACAAATTCTTAGTATTTACTATCTAATAAAAAATAATTTTTAAAACTAAACTGATTTTTTAATCTAAGGTTTTCTGGACTCCCTATTTTGATTTCCATATGCAATAGTGGAAATTACTCTTAGCAAAGAAGTCCCCCAAGAGATGTCCAAAGTAAATTAGTTTGATGATCCTCATTCTGTTCAGATGTAGAATGGGAATTTACACTCAGGGGACCACTTCAACTGGAAAATAAATGTCAGGCTTCAGGAGAACAGGTACACAGACACAGCCCCACACAGACTGTCAGCCATCTCCAGCACATAGCAGAAAAGAAGACTAACAGCAGATTCAGTACAAGAAAAAACTGTTTAGTAAGTCATGTCATATTCTTGATTCTCTTTTTCATGATTTTTATTAAAATATTCCTATGCCTCTGTTTCACATGTACCCACTATGCTTAGAGATAAGAAGAGCTTGTCTATCTTCTGTCATTCTCAGAGCTCAATTAATAGTTCTGTATAATTTGAGGATTTTCCCCTCATCTCCTGGAATTCCTACAATATCTTAATAACCATAATGCACCTCTTCAAAGACCATCTCAGTTCTCTGTGGGGTTTCACTGTCTTTGATGGTTAAATCATCTGAGCAGATTCAAGGAATATTTATATAAATGGTCCTTCCCATTTAAGAGAATAATTTTTTCATATAATTGTGAGCATTGCAACATTAGTCATAGAAATATAAATAAAATGAGTTACATATTCAGTGGGAAGTGACATTACTAAATAGATTAAAACTCATTGCTGAGAGTAAAGGAAGACATCATGAGCTGGTGGGAGGAACTTGGACTTTCTTACTGTGTGTTTCACCCAGGGTGTGTTTCAGTGATATATTAAGCTGTGGAGAAAAGATTCTTCTCCTTAAAGCATAAATATGGAAAATCTCACAGTTCAGAGTTCTTATAGAAAAAATATTCATGGAAGGGCATTATATACACAAGTTGACAAAAAATATTTTGCTTATTTTCATACTCCTAAGATACCAATGCAATTGAACACTTTTCCCTTGTTTTTCAATCTCTCCAATCCAGAAATGAGCATTATATCCTCTTTTAAGAATTCTCCCCGTGTCACAGGTAAGGATTTCAAATGTGCTATGGAATGTCCAATGGCCTCTTCTAGGTCCTCATAAAATATTAATAACTCCTGCAAAGGGCACAGTAAAGGGTGAAAACAATAAGTTCCTAAGAAGCAAGCAGCATGGCTACCTTGTCCTGGCCAATTCCCTGCTACAGGATTGCTGAGTATGTATAGGTCAGTTTATACAAAATGTCAGTAGTAGATGTTTCAAAGAAAGTTTATAATATGCATTTAATTTTCAGAAAATACTCAGTTGTACTATAAATATTTTGTGGATAAGCTGTGGAATTGGTATTGCTTTAAGATCCATCTTGAAAAATAGAATAATAATTGATATTTATTACTATTCACTAAAGCCCAAGAGTTTTGCTATGTCATATATGTTGTACTTCATCCTCTCAATATATCTCTATTAGAATGAAAGTCCCTTTTTAACACATAAAGAAATGGAAGTAATAAAACCTTCAGTTTGAAGTCACAATAGATAATAGACTAAGATTTCGGACTACACAGAACTAATTAAAGATTCTATAGTTACTCTAATTGTACTAAATATTTTCTTTAATGTTAAGGGTAATATCATTTGTACACCAATATATGATATTAACAGTTACAGAACTGACTTTTTTTAAAAAGTAGTGTGAATTCATATTGACAAATTGTTCTCTGACAATGTACATATTCACTTTTCCACAGATTTCTGTATAAAATATAATTGGACTCCTGGTTTTGCTATGAGCTATCTTCTCTGTTACTTATTCAGCAGGTACAGAACTAGTTACTGAAAATTTCTTCTGAAAGAAATTTCCCTTAAAAACAAAAGAAAAAAGTGAGCTTACAGAGGTAATTTTCCCAATGGTCATGGATCTCTTGGAGGTCATTCTAGAACCTTTGTTTGTTTTAGAAATTTGATAATCTTTTCTCTTATGGAGGATGTGTTTATTTTGAAGTTGTAAGGCCATTGACACCAGTCCTCTAATCCTCTGTAAATGTATGTCCTAGGTAATTTTTTAGAAGAAACTTGTTTCTTCTTGGTCTTAATTGCCACTTCTGAGCTTTCACTGTAGGGGAGGGGCAGGTGATATCCCTGATGAAGTAACAGATTTCATATTTTACCTGCTCTCCATAGAATCAGCCTGGACATTTCATAGAACAAAGGGGATGTGGCAGGCAAAAAGTGAAACTCTGCCAAGAGAAGGTAATCATGAATGGGATCTCTCCACGGTCCATCTTCAGACGAATACTGAATTCACACAGAGTTGAATATATGCAAAACCAATATTACATTAAAGATGAACAAAGAACCCTGACATTTAACCTATTACCAACTCAGACTAACACTCAATGATGTACTGTGCTTATACATGTGTGTAATTTATCCTCATCTCAGAAAACACAGCTAGATGGCAGATCTGTGGGACATGTATCAATAGAGAGATAGACAAACAGATGGTGTTCCCACCTTTGTTGGTGAAGAGATGGAAATAGTTCAAAACTTAGGTATTTCCCACCATCCATGCATTGTAACTGAAGATAAATATTATCTATTGATTACCCTGAGTTATAAGGAGCTTCTTTTTCAGAGTTCTTGAAGTAAAATTCTTTAAGTTTCCCATAAATTTGATTAATCTCTTTCCACATGGCACTCCACTGATTGTTTTCCTAGTCAATATAGTTTTCTAAATTGCTTGATTCTGTAGTAGATTTTATTTTGTTTCGTTTTGTTTTTTTTGATTTTTGGGTTTTTTGTTGTTGTTGTTGTTTTGTTTTGTTTGGTACCAGGGATTGAACTCAGGGATATTTGACCATTGATCCACATCTCCAGCCCTATTTTGTGTTTTATTTAGAGACAGGCTCTCATTGAGTAGCTTAGAGCCTTACCATTGCTGAGATTGGCTTTGAACTTGCAATTCTCCTGTCTCAGCCTCCCAAAGTGCTGGGATGACAGGCATGCACCACTGCGCCCGGCTGTGGTATATTTTAATTAATGATGAATTATGTGCCTAGTTTTTTATCCAATTTATTGTGCCCCAATACATATTACATTACCTTCTATATACTTTCTCTCCTGCCCTACCATACATTTTAGAAAGATAAGATTTATATTTATGATGCCTTACAGAAGATGTGCCTCTAAAGGTTGAAGACATTGATATGCATAATAGAATTGTCAAGTTTTCTCTTGTCATTTGTACTGGATTACAATATTTGTTAATTTCCTAAATACAGTTCTTCCTTATTTCTAGGGGAATTATATCAAGTCCTCTGTAGACTATAATGTTACATATAGTACCGCAAATGTTGCATAGTATATTTTTCCTGTAAATACTTACCAATCATGATGTTTAATATATAAACTAGGCAAAAAAGAGATCAACAATAACAAGCAGTAAAATAAAACAAGAATAAAAACATATTACAATAAAAACTTATGTTAATGTGATTTTTTTTTCAGTGAATCAAGACAAATAATAACAATTTCAGAATGAAGTTGACTAAAGGCAGCTGAAATAATGAAAAGCCACACTGTGGATAAGGAGGACTATTGTACATGACCTAATCATAGTTTATTAGAACAATGGTTGCCATTGCTCTTCCCAGATTAATTTTACAGGAATGGTGGAAAGAACCTATTTTCCAGATTATACAAAAGTCTTTTATTAGCCATACATGGATTTTCTTGCTCTCTTCTTGTGAGATAATCTTTAATCATAAATGTTGTGCATAGCCATCCCATCTTGGTCTCTGCATCCTGGAAAGTCATTCTTGGACACTAATTTTTTCAAAGAGATTATCGTACAATGTATATTTGGGCAACATGTCTCTTTGTAATCAGGCCTTCAAATATCTGATAAAGATACAAAATACTGTGTGAACACAACATTTTAAAAACCATTCTTTCTCTTCCCACAATCATACCTAGGTTATTTCAGAGAACACAATAAAATGGGTGAAGGAAATCTGTCTGCAGTGTCAGAATTTGTGCTCCTAGGACTCTGCCACTCATGGAATATTCAGGTCTTACTCTCTGTAATATTCTCGATGCTTTACCTCATCATTGTTCCTGGAAACATTGTAATTGTGACCTCAATCGTCACTGACCCTCATCTCCATTCCCCCATGTACTTTTTATTAGCTAACCTGTCTTTTGTTGACATGTGGCTTTCCTCAATCACCACGCCTAAGATGATCATAGACTTTCTCAGACAGAACAAGACTATTTCCTTCAGTGGCTGCATGTCTCAGGTGTTTCTTGCCCAATTAATTGCAGCACTAGAGATGGTGCTCCTGGTGGTCATGGCCTATGACCGCTACGTGGCCATCTGCAAACCACTCCACTACTCCACCATTATGAGCCTGCAAAAGTGCATTGCACTGGTGGTGACTGCCTGGACCATCGGCTTTGTGCATGCCTTGAGCCAAGTGGTTGTAATTGTGCAGTTGCCTTTCTGTGGCCCCAGAGAAGTAGACAGCTTCTTCTGTGATAGACCCCTGGTAGTCAAGCTGGCCTGCATGGATCGCCACAATATAGAAATGTTCATGAATGTCAACTGTGGATTTGTGGCTATAACTTCCTTTGTTATGCTCCTGATATCCTACACACATATTCTTATCACTGTATGCAAAAGCTCTAAAACTGGTGCATCTAAGGCCCTGTCCACATGCAGTGCCCATGTCACAGTGGTGGTGCTCTTCTTTGGGCCCTGCATCTTCCTCTATGTATGGCCACTCAGCATCACCTGGATGGACAAATTTCTTGCTGTGTTTTATTCTGTATTTACTCCTCTCCTCAATCCAGTCATTTATACACTGAGAAACAAAGAGATGAAAAATGCTATGAAGAGATTCAGAAGGTACTACATAGATTGCAAGAGAAATAGTGCCTAGGAACCTAGAGATCCTTTGTTTTCATGGAATTATCCAAGCAGTTTTCCCATGCATTTAATTTTGTTAAATGAGATCTAAATTTACTTTAACAAAGAAATATATACATCCTATTAGACAGAATCTTAACAGAGTTTGGTTTTTTTTTTAAATTTCCTTCTAACTTTATGTGGAAAATAAAGTGTTTCTGTAGCATGGACCCTTTACCTCGATGTTTGCACTTACATTTTGTCAAAAACAATATGCGATCATCATTTTTATTTTAACCCCGTGTTCTATTCAAGTTGTTACTGAAACCCAATGGAAAAAGTAAAATGAGGAGTAAATAAAAACAATAAACTACATAGGGAATAACAATGAAAATTATTTTTATGATATTTCATTAAATCAGTACAAAATAAAGTTTTATTAAAGGTGTCTTTTTATAAAATGATGGATATTACATATGATCTTAACCAAATTGAAAGAAGTTTTCATTGAATATTCTAATAGCAGGCAAAGTATCTTTTGTTGTAAATATTTCCAAAACTAAGTAAAGTGAATTTTATTGAGAAAGCATCATTTAATCAGGGAGGCTTAACAAGTTAAATTCTGTAAAGGTCTTTAAAAAGAATTTTATGATATGGGAAACAAAATCAGGTAGATATATGTGGAGAAATAGACAAAAAATATAATCAAGTATTCCAATACACCTTTCAATAATTAATAGAACACATAGTCTAAAATTCATGGGAGATGTGGTTGATCTCAAAATCACCATGTAGCAATTTTTCAGCAACTGATACATAGAACACTTTAACCAAAAACATCACAATAGTTCTTATTTTCAACTGCAAAGAAAACAAATAATGACTCAGACTATATTCTAGGCTATAAAATGTCTTGATAAACTTGGAAATATTCAGATCACACAGGAATTTGTACATAAATTTTTATAACAGCTTTATTTTAGTGGCCCCAAATGAAAACAACCTAATATCACTCATCAGATGAATCAAGAACCAAATGACAGTACATACATGAAATAGAGCACTGCTCAGAAATAAAAATAAATGTTCTGCTCATAAACACAACATAATAAATATGAGGGAAGGTACACTGAGTGATAGATATGTGACCAAAAGGAAGGCCAACTAATATTATATACTATTTATATAAATTTTGTTTCTATATTTATAGGAAATATGACATGAAAAGAGTAATAAGGCACATATTAATGTTTGTCTTGGAGAACAAGTGTGTAGAGAGACTGGAGAAAGTGGTTATCCAGGAGCAAGGCAACTTTGGGGGAATGAAGCATACACATGTCCAGTAGCCTGATCATGGTGATGTTTTCATGATTGTGAACATACATAGGTCAAAGCTTATTAAATTTCAGATTAAAATATTGTCAGTTTAGTGTATGTTGATAGCACCATGAGCAAGTTCTTTAATAATCTGAGTTTTAAAAAAAGTGTATTTTAAAAGAACATCTATGTGATTTTTAAAATATCTAAGGATATTGATAATTGGACATGTAGTGCATACTGTCAGGATATCAGGTAATCACAGATAATATTGTTAAAAACTCAGTTGACCAAGATTAGCAGGCTATTTAGACAACTTTGGAATGTATTTAGGTGCACCGTTGATGTCAGGCTTTTCATTCTTGGTCATGTAGCAAATTGATTAAGATAGAATCTTAGTTAATAAACTAAAACTGGAACTGAAACCTTAATTCAATATGATGATCAGTTACAGGTCAAGATTAATGAAGACAGTATCTCCTTACTTCTTGTAGGTCAAGTGAAAAATAATCTTTTTTGCCTTTATATTTACTTTTAATTTTTATTATTATTTTTATTTGTTCTTTTTACATATACGTTAGAGTGTATTTTGAGATATTATAACACATGGAGTATAATTTATTCCAATTAGGATCTCATTCTTGTGGTTGTAAATGATGTGGAGATTCACTAGTTGTGTGGTGAGATGATAACTCAGTATGAAGAAAACTCAGAAAACTTGGAATAAAACCAC
This sequence comes from Geosciurus inauris, assembly GCA_004024805.1. Taxonomy (NCBI): domain Eukaryota; kingdom Metazoa; phylum Chordata; class Mammalia; order Rodentia; family Sciuridae; genus Geosciurus; species Geosciurus inauris. Next base: position 15,207 of record PVHX01006566.1, on the reverse strand, counting down.
CATATGACCAAGCTATTTCACTCTTTGGCATATAATCAAAGGAATTAAAATCAGCATACTAGAGTGATGCAGCCACATCAATGTTCATAGAATCTGAATTCACAATAGCAAAGCTGTGGAATCAACGTAGGTGCCATTGAACAGATTAATGGATAAAAAAATTGTGGTATATATACACAATGGAATATTATTAAGCCATAAAGAAAAATTAAATTATGGTAATTTGGTAAATTGTTGGAACTGGAGACTATCATGCTAAGTAAAATAAACCATCTCAAAAAATCAAAGGCCAAATATTATCTTGGATATGTACTTGCTCACACACAATAAGGTAGGAGGAGGGAAAAATAGAAGATCATTGGATTAGACGAAGGGGAATGATGGGAAGGGAGTGGAGCTGGGAATTGGAAAGACAGGAGAATGAATCAAATATAACTTTCCTATGTTCATATAAGAATAATATTTAAAACCACCAATTGTTAATCATGACTTGATTTATTTGAGGTGTCTCTGGTTTCCCTGATCTGGTTTTCAAAATACGCAACACTTGATATTGTTCAAGCGGGGCATGGTGGTGCACGCCTGTAATGCCAGCATTTTGGGAGGCTGAAACAGGAAAATCATGAGTTCAAAGCCAGCCTCAGCCACAGTGAGGCACTAAGCAACTCAGTGAGACCCTGTCTCTACATAAAAAAAAAAAAAACACAAAATAGGGTTGCGAATGTGGCTCAGTGGTCAAGTACCCCTTGAGTTCAATCTCTAGTATCAAAAATAAATAAATAAATAAAAACCAAAATTTAAAAAAAAATGCCCATGGTAAATTATTTTTATGATTATTTTTCTGTCCAGGATAAAGAATAGGTAATTTCACCTAAGGGATCACTTTAGGTGGTGGATATGTATCATGCTGAGTGAAAGCATTTTCACAGACACTATCTTGACCCAACAATGATGTTATCTCAAAAGCACTTCAGAAAAAAAGACTAAAAAAAAATCTGATCTTACAGACAATTTGTTTTTAGTAAGTCAACTCATCTCTCTGATTCTCTTCTTCAAGATATTATTAAAATTTCTGTGTCTTTTTCACATCTTCTCACTATGCTTGGAGCTATGAATTGCTTGTTTGGTCTCTGAAATTTTCAGAAACCAGTCCATGGCTTTTCTCCTCATATCCTACTCTTACCAAAATTTCCATGATCTTATTAACAACAGTGCACACACCACCAAAATGCCTCTGAGATGCTTTCAGGTCTGCTGTGTGGAGATATCACAGTTCTTAGATGGCCACTTCATCTGAGCAGTAGCCAATTATCCTTGTCCAAGTGGCTCTCCCATTTAATAATGTTTTCTACATCATAAATAACGTTTCATGGAAGAGGTCTTTTAGTACATACAGAGAAGCAGAGAGAGTTACCTATCACATGTGTATTGATATAAAACTTAGTTGGTACATGACTCAACATGACTAAAACTCATAACCTAAGAGCAAAGGAGGACATCATGAGCATGAGTTAATGGGAGGAACATGGACTTTGTCCCTTTGTACCTCACCCAATGTAGAATATCTCAGGAAATCTATTGAATGAATGTTCTAAATTTGTTCCTCTTTCTAAGACATAAATATGAAGAATCTAGCAGAGTTTTAGGACTATTGTTGGTTTTATAATTTACTGAATAATATTGTACCTAGAAGAAGATAAAAACTTTTTGCTCTAGTTCAAACCCCATAAAGAAGCAACTCAGTTTGTCTCCTTTTCCTTTCTTTTCAATGTAACTATTTCAAGAGATAAAATTGCCCCACACACAATTTTTAGAATTTACTCTGCGTTCAAGGTAAGAATTCCCAAGGTGATTTAATGGCACCATTTATCCTATTGCATCTTTTAGCTCCTTTTAAAATACCATGGCTCCTGGGAATAGCAGGGTGAAAGCAAAGTAGTTGTGACATTTCTGGAAAGCAAATAGCATGTAGAACATGTCCTTTGAGGTATACACCAGATAGCTTTGCTGAGTACGTGTGTGTTAGAGAGAAGGTAATGAGAATGTTTCTAAAAGTTTATCCTATATTTTTGTTTTACCCTAAGTCTTTGTGCAATAAAAATTTTGCCCATAACAATTGGAAACTACTACTGTATGATTAAACTAAAGAATGGGAAACTAATTAATATTTATTAAACATTTACTGAAAAGTCACAAAAACTTAAGTTCTTTCTGTATGATTCTGACTTATCTTTACAATACATTTTAGATTGAGTGGCCTCTACTTACAGACGAAGAAATAAATATAAAGTAGGTTTAGATCAAGGTCACAAGGTTAGCAAGTAACAGTGAGATTTCATACCAGGTATGCCAAATTAAAAGGCTAGTCTTCTAATATTCCTAACTATAGAATTAACATTAATAATACATTAAATATTATAAGAATATTAAAAACAGTTGATAAAAAGAAATATGATTTATTACTGGTAAAATTTTCCCTAAGAGAGTAAATATTCATCTTTCAGAAAATTTCTGTCAAAACGCAGTTGAAGTCCTTTTTACTGTTAGTTATTTCCTCTCACTTATTCCAGCAGAACAGATCTAGAACTAGCTATTGAAAACTCACCATGGAACATTTGTACTAATAAGAAAATAAATTTAGTGATAGAAGTTAAATTGTTCAAGTTGCTCAGGGAGCCTAAATCTATCAGGGATTATACCAGAATATATTCTTTAGAAATTAAATGTATACAATGGAGTATTTTATATTCTGTGAAGTGTGTGTGTATGTGTATACGCATACATACATATTTATGAATATATATTATTATTAATCTTGTTAGTTAAATCTTTGTAAATTTCGCATATAAGATCATGTGGTAAACTCAATTTTTAAAAAATATTAAAACAAAATAATATTGAACCATCCCAAATAAAGTACACTTAGAATCGTATTACATAAGAAATAAATAGAAAAGCTTCAGAATTAATTAATCTGAAGAAGAAAAGGAGTGTAGAATACATTGATGAAGGTGAGAGAACTATAATTAAGATCTTCTACCACAACTGAAATATAGTGTTACAGATGATTTGATCAGGAAGAAAGTCTAAAGACAAAAATCTCCGGAGCTCTGCCTGAGATGGAACACAGCATGGAGGGTTCTGTGCCCCAGGACACTGTAGAAACCATGGTTAGCTTGGTGGGGAACAATCAAGAGGGTGCTGAAAGTGTCACAATACAGGTAGCCACAGGAAAGCCAGCAGAGCAGATGGAAATATAATAGTGAGAACTACACAAGAAGAACTGTCCTGACATTGCAGTTAACCCAGACTCTGGGAACCTGCTTACATATGTTAGGTCACACCTTCTCAAGAGTAATCAGATAAGAACAAGGTGCAGATGACATGGATGGAGAGGAAAGAGGGGTTATCAAGAGAGGAAGAACTTTGGGGGCTAAAGCACCTGTTCACCAGGTTGACTGTTTATCTTTTCAGGCTGCATATATATTTCAAAATGTATAAAACTGCACACTATGAATACAGACAAGTTATGATATGATCAATTGCACTAAAATAAAGGCTTTGTTAAAACGATCTCAGATGTCACAATATCTGTATATTAAATTTTCTTTTGTTGTTGTTGTTGTTGTGTTGGCACTAGAGGTTGAACCTGAGTTATTTTATCACTGAGCTAAATCCCCAGTCCTTTTAATTGATTAATTAATTTTATTTTAAAGCAGAGTCCCACTAAGCTGGTTAGGTCTTCACTAAATTGCTAAGGCTGGCTTCAAACATGCAATCCTTCTGCCTCAGCCTCCCATGCCACTGGGATTACAAGCATGTGTCACCAGGCCTGGCAAATTTCCTATTTCTTAAAAAAAAAATCTAGAAATAATCTTGATAATTTGACATCCAGTGCATAACTGTCAGGATGTCAGGTAATTATAGAAAATATTAAAACAAATCAGCCAACCAACCCAGGGTATTTACCTATTTAAACAATGTAGAAATGCATAGGACTCTCCATTCTTGTGTGATTATATATCATATAGCCTTTTAACTGAAATCAAAACTTTAATTGATTCTAATTATAATAGATCAAGTGACAGATCAAGTTTTTAGATGATATCTCTATTACTTATAGAAGTGATGTTTAAATTTTACTAAATTTTAACACACAGCTGATCTTTTATATATTTTATTGGTACATTATAGTTGGACATAGTGGTGGAATTTGTTGTCACATGTTCATACACACACAAAATAGAACAATGTAATTTGGCCAATATCACTTCCCAGCACTTCCCAGCTCTCTCCCCTCCTCCCACCTCCTGTTCCCTTTCCTCAACTGATCTCCTTCTGATTTTCATGTGATCTGCCACAAACTTTCTTTAACTTTTTCCTTGTTAGCTTCCACATGTGAGAAAAAATGAATGAACCAGGACCTGCGTTTGGCTTATTTCACTTAACATAATGGTCTCAAATTCCAACCTTTTTTTCTGCAAATGACATAATTTCATTTTTCTTTTTGGCTGAATAAAACTCTATTGTGTATATATACCATATTTTCTTCATCTCTTCATCTCTTGCTGGACACCAAGACTGGTCTCACAGCTGATTTATATGAGGTTTTACTTGTCTGCTTGTTACATTTTCCAATATATGAAATGGTTGATGTTATTCCTATCAAATAATCACTCAAGGCATGTTTAAAGGAAAAAAACAATCCAGGATTCTTTTTCTGTCCAAAGCCCAGAACAGAAAAATTTCACTCAAGGGACTTCTTTCAGTGTTGAAAATATGTAAGGCTGAGGGAAAGCACTTCCACAGATACTGTCTCCACACAACAATGGGTGTCACCTCAAGTGTGATTCCAAAGAGCCATATGGAAAAAGAATGTGAGCTTACAGAACACTCATGCTGAGTAAGTCATTTCGTGTTCTCTGTGATGCTCAAAGATTATTTCAAAACTATTTCTATGTATCTGTTTCACACACACCTGTTAGTCTTAGAGTTGAAAATGGCTGGTTTAGCTTCTGATATTTTCATAAAATATTGCACAGGTTTTCTCCTTGTCTCCTCTTATTGGAATTTCTGTGGTTTATTTATCAATGATGCACACACCTCCATAATGCTTTGCCTCAGAGATTCTCTCTGATCTGCATAGAGAGATCACAGTTCTTTGACAAGCAGATTCTAATTATCCTTGCTTAAATGGTCCATTGCATATAAATGAATAAAAATTTTATACTAGAGAAAACATTATATGTTAAGGTAGCTTTTAGTATGGAGATAGAAGTAAAATCCAATGCAAAGTGGTATTCATACTGAAATAGTATTAAAATTTATAAGCTGAGGAAGAAGTAAGATGAAATAAGGCACTAGGAGGGACTTGGAATTTCTTCCTGTGGATCTCACCCAGTGCATGTCTTAGGCAATCTATTAAGTTTTTTTGAGGACAAGATTCTTTTTGTAAAATATAAATATTAAGAATCTCATAGTTTTAGGGTTATTATAGAAAATGATTTTTATAGAAAGATATCACATCTAGAATGAGAACCAAAATGCATTACTATATTTTATTTATTTTAGTCGATAAATAATTCTGTACATTTATGTGGTACAACCTGGTATCTTGATATATGTGTACAATATGGAATGACTCAAACAAGGTAATTGACATATCTATCGTTTCACTCATTATTCATTTTGCAACATTTGAAATTTGAATTATAGCAGTTTTAAAATATATACCACAGGACATGATGGTGCACACCTTTAATATTCTCAGCAATTCAGGAGGCTGAAGCAAGAGGATCCTATGTTAGAGGCCAGACTCAGTAATATAGCAAGGCACTAAGCAATTTAGTGAGATCCTGTCTCAAAACAAAATTAAAAAGGGCTAGGGATGTGGTTTAGTGGTTAAGGTGCCCCTGGGATGACTTCCTAGTACTCATCCCAATACACACACACACACATACACACACACACACACAATATACATATATATATATATGTATATTGTGTAAATATATATATTGCATTTTATGTATATCTTTATATCATCATAAGCTGGGGCATAGATCAAAACACCTAATTCCTCTAAAACAACTGAAGCTATATCCTTTGACCAATATCATCCTTTGCCTTTGGTAACCACCATTTTCTTTGTTTCTATGCATTTAACATTTTAGTTTCCACATTTAAGTGAAATCATATAGCATTTATCTTTCTGTGCCTGACTTACAAATCTAGACAGCATTATGTTCCTATGTTCTCTGCCTCCGAAAAGTGCAATTCATCTATTTTCCTTAATTTTACAATTTTGACAATTCAAAAATTATCATTAACCCTGTTGGTGAAAATTCTGAGTTAAACATAAGAATTCCAAAGGCACTCTAACAAAATGTTGTATTGTCTCTTGTAGGTTCTTTTAAATCTTTAATAATCCCTCCTAGGCGAAAGCAAAAGTAAAAATGAAAAATTTGTATACCCCTGGAAAGAAAGAGGTACAGCAGAAAGGACATGCCTGATATGTCCTATGTATCTGTCCATCCCATAGTTTTGCTAAGTATATGTGTGGTATTTTAGAGAAAATGGAAGTGGTAGGTATTTTTTTAAAGGCATTTGTAATAAATGCTTTAACAGAGGAATGCTCATGGTGCTTTCATGAGAACAAAGAGGGAATGATGATATTCTTGGGTCACATTTGTGCTTCAATTATTCATTAGCATCACTAAGTCTCCAGAGTAAATTCAAAATCCTTTGTATCCATGAGCCTTTCAGTCTGGCCACTGCCAACCTTCCCACTGGACTCCCACATCCTTCACTCAGGCCATTTGTAGTTTCCCTAAAGGTCATGTGGTTTCACCTCTGACCTTGAGGGTTCTGTTTCTTTCCTTGAAATATTCTTTCTGCACTACTTGGCTAAAGCTTCCTTCCTGGTGCCCCAGTCATAAAGAAAGGCAATTGCATATATTTTGATGACAGAAAGTAATTGGATATACCTTAAAATTTTTTGTCAAAAAGTTTTGAAAACTGTAATTTTAAAAAGATGGGAAATAACTGACAGTTATTGAATTTCACTGTAACAAAAAATATACATGATTTTTATTTATTTTGTAGTTCATTTTCACAACATGCTTATGAGATTGAATATTCTTTTTTTTAAGATGAGGAAATAGAAATAGTTTAGGATCAAAGTCACAGTTAACAAGAGTGATATCTCAGACCAGATCTTACTAATTAAAAAGCAGATGACTGTTTAACTTCCCTAATGACTGTTCAACTTATCTATGAATATTAAGTAACATAATTACATGATAATCCTTAAATAGTTATAGTTTTTAAACCTAATAAAAATTAAGATGATTTCTCATTACTAAATTATTCCCTATGAAACTATGTATTCATTTGTAGCAATTGCCATTGAAATTATGCTTTTGTTATTAACTATCTTCTATTTCACTTATACCAACAGATAGAGGACAGCTACTATTTTTTTTTCCTGGAAAGGTTTGTCATGATAGAAAATTCAATTCTAAAACAAATATCAGATATTTCACATTTCTCAGAGGCATACACTTATGTGGTATGTTATCAGGATATTATCCTTAAATCAGGTAATTCTCATTAGAGATTATATGTTTACTTTTAGTTTGAGACTCTTATCATATACATCTCAATTTTCACAGAAAACATATTCATTTTCAAATTGTTTTAGGAATGTTTCTTTCTTTCTGTCCTTAACCTATACTTCTGAGTTCTCAGAGTAAGTTAAGGGGATATTTGTGAGGCAATAGTGGTTTTCATTGCTCACCTGCTCTCCTTTGAATCATCCTAGAATTTCAGAGTATAAAAAGAGATGAAAGCTGATTTTAAAAAAATAGTGAAGCAATGTCAAGGAAGAGAATAAAGAGGGGAGGAGAATGAGCAATAATCTTTCTAATCTCCAATTTTAGAATTATCAATTTACTTATGAATTATATATAACAATCCCATGTTATTCTTTTGAAATGCCAATCACAGTTATGTTTCCTTTTGAACATATCAGATATACTTAGCCCTAATTTTTCTTCCATTTATATTTTTCAATTTCAGCTATAAATGGTAATTCAATGTAAACATTAAATTCTAAAAGACAAGTTTCCTTTTTTATCTCCATAACTGACAATCTGTCCGTCTCTCAAGGTTATTTCAGAAGACGCACTAAAAAAGATGGATGGAGGAAATCAGTCCACAGTGTCAGAATTTTTGCTTCTGGGACTTTGCCACTCATGGGATATTCAGGTCTTGTTCTTCATGGTATTATTTGTGATTTACCTGATGACTGTATTTGGAAATATTTTTATCATGCTACTAATCATCACTGACACCCATCTCCATTCCCCCATGTACTTCTTGCTAGCCAATTTGTCCTTTGTTGATAGGTGGCTTTCCTCAATCACTACTCCTAAGATGATCACAGGATTTCTCAGGGAGAACCAGACCATTTCTTTTGGAGAATCTGCATGTGCCAGATTCTCTTTGTGCATTTTGTTGGAGCGACTGAGATGATACTACTTGTGGCAATGGCCTATGACCGCTACGTGGCCATCTGTAAACCCCTCCACTACACCACCATTATGAGTCTGCAAAAGTGCATTGGGCTGGTAGTGATTGCCTGGATTGCTGGCTTTGTGCATGGCATGAGTCAATTGGTTGTGATTGTGCAGCTGCCTTTTTGTGGCCCCAGAGAAATAGATAGCTTCTTCTGTGATATACCACTTGTGATCAAGCTGGCCTGCATAGATTCCCATAATTTGGACAGTTTCATCAACATTGACTGTGGTTTTGTAGCTGTAACCTGCTTTATTCTATTGCTGATATCCTACACACATATTCTTGTCACTGTTCATCAAAGCTCTAAATCTGGTGCATCCAAGGCTCTTTCTACGTGCAGTGCCCACATCACAGTGGTGGTGCTCTTCTTTGGGCCCTGCATCTTCATCTATGTCTGGCCAATCAGCATTACATGGTTAGACAAATTTTTTGCTGTGTTTTACACTGCTATAACACCTCTTCTAAATCCTGCCATTTACTCTTTGAGAAATAAAGAAATTAAAGATGCTATGAAGAGATTCAAAAGCTATTGCATAGATTCTGAGGCTAATAGTTAATTTCCAGAAGATTCAATGCAAATGCTTCAAATCAACAATATATTGATTTTATAAAATAGGTTGAAAATTATGGCATATTCAGTTTCTGTCTACATGTTCTTATTGTCTTCAAATATAAGAAAAAATGCTATTGTAAACCAGGGAATTTCAACATTTCCAAAGAAAGCAATGTAATACAATGAATTATTTTCCTAGAACTCAAACACTATTAATCCTTCTTTATTGGGGAATTATCCCATTAATCTTCTTATGCATTCAACTACATTAAAGAAACTCACATAATCCACTCATTGACACCACATATCTATTCTGATGGATTGCATTTTCATGAATTTTTTTGAATTTTCTTTTAATTTCATTAGCAAAAACATGCTTATGAATAATTGATGCTTCCCCTCCAAATTGCACTTATGTTTTTACAAAAGACAAATCACTATTTTCTCCTTAACAGAGATTCCTACTCAAATACGAAGGGAAAAAATGAGAGACAATGAAATGAAATTGGTAAAACACTTCAGAAAAATGGAGATTATGTTCTATTTGGTTTTCATTAATTCAATAAAAATTAAATCAATAAGTAAATACTGATATCCCCTATAGTTATTAACCTCAAAGAATAACATTTTTGCTTTGAATTATTAATCAGTTTTGTAAACATCCTGAAATGTAATCTATCTGAAGCAGGGACTATGGCTTACCTAGTTATTTCTTAAAACTGTAGTACATAGTACAGTGGAGTGGATACTTAGTAAAATATTTTACTAAATCAAATAGAAAACAGTCTTTTCATTCATATGCCTATAAAATTTATGTCTCAATGTATATATAAATAAACTCTTTTGACATTTCAAAAATTTTCCTAAAAATTGCAAGTCATAAATAATATTTTTTTCTTTTTTCTAGAATGATAAATTAAGTGGATTGTAGCTTATTTGTAGGAAACACTAATAAAAATGTTAAAATGAAAAGATTGCATACTAGTATTTTTCATTTCTTTTTATTTTGGATCTGTTAAAACAAATAATAGAATAAAAATAATGCAGATATCATCCTTCACTGCCTGATCTATGTCATAATTTTAATCATGTTCCCTTCAATGCTTTGGTACTATGCCCAAGTTGTTAATGCAAAAACAAGACTCAGATATAGGAACTAAATTTCTTGAAGGAACCACAGCTTTATTTTGCTTTACTTAAAGAATTCGGAGATGAATTATACTTTCAAAGGTGTTTGTTTATTTGTCACTCAACAGTGCAATATATCTTTTCTCCCTCATATGCAAGACCTTAAACTTTTGTCATTTCATATGGAGATCCATTGATAGAGCACTGAGACACCTTTAAAAAAAAGAAAAAAGGATAACATAACATACAAAAAACTTGTGCTTTGTCTACCTAAAATATCTTCCTCTGCAATGGATGTCCTCTTGCAACCATTCAAATGGACATCTATTTCTTGATAATCTATGCCTAGTCTTAGACATCTATTACCAGAATCCCTGCCTAAGTTTCTTTCTCATCAATATTTCTAGTCTCTTAATTCTAAGCCCCAATCATCTAAAGAAACTGTTATCAATTATTCACCAAAAATACAGACACATGATTTTTACAAGTAAAAGAGAATAACCACATGTACTGTAACGATTTCTTCACATGTGTATCATTTCTCCTTATTATTAGCTTATGTGGCCACAGCCATATTAACTATGCATGGGCATGTTACTTACTCATGTTACGTGGGCATGTTATTTTTCACTAAGTATGTTAAAGCATAATTCATGCCAAGAATAAAGTACCAAAACATATCTATTAATCTAACAAATGAGACACTAATTATTGTAAATGGTATAATTTGCAATGTAGTTTCTCTATCAATATTTATTGTGAAGAAAGTGCCTCTCAAACTCATGCCTGTTCATCTATGGTCATAAAGAACTGGAAGTCCACCATTTGGTTCTCTCTACCTTAGACGTAGCCTCAATTCACCTTCAAGGGATACTCTTTCAAGCATTGTGTTTTCATCATTGTATGTTCCGGGTTACTTTTTTTCCTACCCAGAATGCTTACTCTCTTTATAACTCTTTGTAAATCCTTGGAAGTCAAACTTGAGAGTTAAGCATTATTTGTATGGATTTAATAAAATGGATTTAAAATTAAAAACACAGATTATACTGTCCTGTAGCATAACATGGCATGACAAATTCCCGGTAGTAAATATCCTCAGCTCAGATATTTTCATCACTTTTACCATGTAATTCAAGCCTAGTATATATGCTTTTCTGGCAGAAAGATCTAATTAACTCCTACTATTTTCTGTTAGAATCATCTATAGAAATACTACTCTAGAGGACTTATAGATATGAATATTCCTTGGAAAAAGCTCAAATTACCATAGCCAGTTTTCATTTTCAATTTAATGAAAATATTGTTTTCAACTCTGGTGGAAGTATGCCTTTCTTAGGAACAGAGACCTCCAATCCAACAGAGCCCAAAGTTAGTGGGAAGGAATGCAAAATTTCTGTGAGTGGACAGTAAGTATAACAATGAGAGGAGCTTCTCCCACTTTCTCATCTTCATTGCCAAATCTTAGAAATAAAGATCTTTTCTCCCATGAGAGCCATACAGGATGGCTCATTACTATGCCATTCAACATTTTGATAGACCAGCTGTTTATGGATAGTCATGTATGTGGTCAAACTAGTAAATTCATTGGCCAAGGAACCATTGCTCCATTTGTGTGACTGTCCAATAAGGTTTGCACAAATACCATGAGGGTGAATAAGAAACTACTTAAACCTATGCATTGTGGTGCAGGCTGAGATAGCACTATAGGAAGAACAGGCATGCCTGTAGTAGATGTGCATTCCAGTGAGACAAAATCCTACTTCCTCCATGTTGCAAATATTCTAACATCATCAGTCTATCACTAGGATCTCCACAGAATACTATGCCATATTAGTGAATGGGTACTAAATTTCTGATAGCCAGATAATGTATACGAAGTATTTCATGTGTTACTGTCTAGGAGAGCTGGGTTAATTGTCTCTGTTCAGCAAATAACTGAAGAACACAGAGATTGCAGGCAAGAAGTAGGTCTAGTGCAAAAGCAACAGAGATACAAAGATAGACTTTTCTGAAGAGAAGGGGACCCAGAGCTGGGAATCCAGTTGGGAAGTTTTGGCCTGCTCTTTTTATGGTCTCTGGAATTTCCTCCTTTCCTTACCTCCTTCCTGTACACATGTTCCTCCTTATTATTGATTTCTGGCCCCTCTACCCATGCATCTGTTTTAGTTTTTCTATTGGATCCCCTGCTTAGGAGTGTGATGGAAGTGCCTATAAGATTGGGTCCATGTTTGGGTCCCCCACTTTTGTTAAGCAAGAAATTGACCTCATCATGGGACCCTTGCCATGCTCCTTTGTTCTGGTGCTGCTCCCCCTTCCACCCTCACCTCCTCACTTGCCATCTTGCCATGGCTGTCTAAGTCCTTCTATATCTCCCTCATATGCAGGACCTCAAACTCTTGTCATTTTATATGGGGATCCATTTATCAAGAACTGGGACACCTTTAAAAAAAGAAAAGAGGATAACATACAAAAAACTTATGCTTTGTCTCCCTAAAAAGTCTTCCTCTGCAATGGATGTCCTCTTGCAACCATTCAAATGGACATCTATCTTTTGATAATCTATGCCTAGTCTTAGACATCTATTATCAGAATTCCTGCCTAAGTTTCTTTCTCATCAATATTTCTAGTCTTTTAATTCTAAGTCTGGATCATCGAAAGAAACTTTTATCAATTATTCATGAATCAATATAGACCCATGATTTTTACAAGTCAAAGAGAATAACCAAATGTACTGTAACAACTTCTCTTTATCATTATCTTATATGGCCACGATCATATTAAATATATTTGAGCATGTTACTGAAAGCTTGATCCTTGTCCCCATGCCAATTCATGCCAATTTAATAATGAGGACATGATTTTGAGAAAAAGGAAAAATAAGGTTTGTTGCTTTGTTTGCAAAGAAGAAATGCAAGGAACTCCAGTCAGAGGTTGTGGTTCTCCTCATCAGGAAAAACAGAGGACTTTTAAAGAAGTTCTTCAAAGACTACATACCAGGTATCCCCTTACAGAGGGTCCTAGGTGCTGCCTGGATGGTGTGTTGAAACTCATTTGTTAATTTTGGAGATACTCACTTCCTGGTTCTTCTGGTGACATCTCCTTCCTGAAGAGAACAGACAACTGAAGGTAATCTGGTTTCCTGCATCTAGGTTAGGAAAAGGGTGAGGGAGTATAGAAAAAGAAAAACATATCCCTTTAAAAATAAGCAGAAAAGGCTGTATTCAAAAGGGAAAGTGGACCACAGTTACAAGCATAATACATTCCTTGACTGAGGCTGTAAGACTATAGACCATCACTTCTAATACTGCCAATATATCATTGTAAGAGTAGTCCACTTCACATTTTGAATATAACCCTTGTTGCTCTGAGGCTTATTTTTTAAAAAACACATGTTTGGGGTTTTTTTTGTTTGTTTGGGGGGTTTTTTGTCTCTTCTCCTCTCTCCCCCTTTCTAAAAGGTTAGAGAGACAATGTTGTCTTTTCTTCCCCTAGTTAATTGTCCTTGAACATATCTACCACAGGAAGGAGATATTTTCCAGAGAATCTACAAAGTGAATCTCTAACACAACATTGGGGTACTCTGGGGCCCCCTACCAGAGCACACCTGGAATTCAACCCTTGAAGAGTTTCTTTAAAATCCACCTGTTCTTCCAAAGGGGCAGAATCACCACCTCAGGGACAGGAGTTCTCGTGTGTTTCTCCTTTGCTAGCAAAGCAATAAACTTCTTTTTCCTTTTTCTCAAAACTGTGCCCTCATTATTAAATTGGCATGAATTAGTATTGGGAACAAGGATAAAACTTTCAGTAATAAAATTGGTACCCAAGGTGGGACCTGAGAGCATTCCCTGCTCTGGCTTTCATGGGCAGGCCTGGAACTCCAAGCAACTGCAAATTTACTCCAATAACAAAGCAGGAAATGATAGCATAAAGTAAGAAAACTAAACCTAATAACCATCACGAATGTAGGCCCAAGTGTAAACTGTCTACCAGAAACACAATTTAAGTATAAAGACACAAATATCATTTTGAAAATAAGAAAAAAATCAAAGGGCTGACACTACCTGATTTGAAGACTTAACTAGAATGGTCCTATAGTGCTGTAATTAAGATGATGCTTTTGTAAAAGAATAGACAAATAGGTCAATGGAACAGAACAGAGGCCATAAACAGATGCACAAATATAGTCAACTGATCTTTGACAAAAGCACAAAGGCAATGCAAAGGAGAAAATTCAGTCTTTATTACAAATGGAGCTGGAACAACCAGACCATGCACAAAATAGACACAATGTACATACACACAGACAATACATCTTAATGAAAAATTAACTCACAATACTTCAGAGATGTAAATATAAATCAACAACTCTGAAACTCTTTAAGATGACACAGGAGTAAATCCAATGACTTTGGGTATGAAAATAGCTTGATAGAGTCAAAGTCCCAATTTGTGAAAAATAAGATTGACAAACTGAGCTCCATGAAAATTAAAATACTCTTCTTTTTGAGGCAGTGTCAAGAGAATGAGAAGACAAGTCACTCTGGCAGAGAGTATTTGCAAAAGACATATCTGATAAAGGACTATCAACTATAACACTCCAAGAACATTAAAAGTCATCAACAAGAAAAATAATTTAAGAATTGCCCAAAACATAAACAGAAATGTCACAAGACAATATGCACAAATGAAAAGATGCTCAGCATAATAAAAAAATGCAGCATTGATACTATAAGGTCATGCATTTGAAACTAAATATGAGGAATGAAGTCAGACCAAAAAGAAATTGGATTTTATTCAATAAATACTCTGAAAAATTCAAACTAGGAAACAATAATACACACATATTTATGGTTGTCTCAGGGTAAATGTGTGCGGGGAAGGAAAAGAGTAATTGTCAAGAGACAAGTAAATTTTAGGGAAGAGAATATGTTATCTATCTTGACTAT